>PVKN010041797.1:0-10502 GCA_004027915.1 Capromys pilorides
TTGGCCACCCTGCGCGGCGGCCCGAGGGACCCTCCCTGCGCCCGGGCGGCGGTGAGTCAGGGCGCATGATGCAAGCGCTGGCCTGGCCGCCCCCCGCCGCCCGCGCCTCCCCCGCGGTCTTTCACCCCGCGCGGTTACGAAAGCGACCCCCTCCCCCCAGGGCTATAAAGCGCGGGGCGGCGGGCGGGCGGTCGCCTCCCTGCTCCTCGCGCGCCCGGACGCGGCGGCCAGGCTTGCGCGCGGCTCCGGTGGTGAGCGGCGGCCCGGCGGGCCTCGGGAGGCGCGGGGTCGGCGGCGGGGTGGGGGGCCGCGGCCCGGCGCTCACCACGGCGCGCTTCCCGCAGGGCGGACTCCAGGCGAGATGCAGTGGGTGTGGGCGCTGGTGCTGCTGGCGGCGGTGGGCGGCGGGCGCGCGGAGCGCGACTGCAGGGTGAGCGGCTTCCGAGTCAAGGAGAACTTCGACAAGGCTCGCGTAGGTACCCGCCCGGGGTGGGGGGCCCGGGGGCCCGCCCCCCCATGCCCCGTGGCTGGCCCTGCGCCCCCGACCCCAGACCTCCCTCTCACCCTTCCCGCAGTTCTCTGGGACCTGGTATGCAATCGCCAAGAAGGACCCCGAGGGTCTCTTTCTGCAAGACAACATCATCGCCGAGTTCTCCGTGGACGAGAAAGGCCACATGAGCGCCACGGCCAAGGGCCGAGTGCGTCTGCTGAGGTCAGTGGGCAGTGGGAGGCCCTCGCCCTGCCTGCCTGAGGACCAGCGCTGTCTGGGAAGGGAGCGGAGGAAGCACTTTTCCTGCTCTGGCTCAGAGTCCTCCGCCTTTTGCAGTAACTGGGAAGTGTGTGCAGACATGGTGGGTACCTTCACGGACACCGAAGACCCGGCCAAGTTCAAGATGAAGTACTGGGGCGTAGCCTCCTTTCTCCAGAAAGGAAGTGAGTACTCCGCCCGCAGGGTCCTTCTGAGGACGGGAGGTGTTCCTGGCCTCAGCGCAGGGTTCCTTGTCCAGGGGCCACCTTGGGAAGCTCTGGAAGCCGCAGGAGCCCTCGGCCTACGTGAAGCTAGGGTGTTGGGAAAGGGGCAGCAAGCGCACGAATTCCCGGCAAGAAACTTGGCCGAAGCTCAGTGGGACCCCTGGGCTTGCCAAGTGCCACTTGTCCATGCAGCCCCCTGCCAGGTGCGTAACCTGCTCCATAGTGGCTGTCCACTGCACACCACCACTCCGGCTGAATCTGCACTTCTTCCATCTGTTTGGGCCGAGGCAGCTCGACTGTGCAGGGCCCCTCAGAGGCTGGTGCGTTCACACCCCATCTAGAGACGGAGGGAGCAGCCTGCACAGTGGTTTGTTACCAAGGGCCCTGCCCGCGAACGCCGAGATTCTGAGCTGGGGACCCTGTTCTGTGTGGCAGTTCCTCTTCCCGGAGGAGGCAGAGGAACTCAAATTAGGGTGAGGTTTGAAACCTCAGGGTAGCACCTTGAAACTTGGTCCCATCATGACAACTTGCTCTGGAGCGTTCTCTAGGGAGCTAGAGAATAATGCAGGTCCAGGAAGACACGTGGTGACATCGCTGAGAGGCAGGGGGCCTAGGTGCACAGGCTGAGGCTGCGGGGTGCAGTGCTTCGTCCAGAGTGACACTGTGAGAGCCCAAGTCAGAAGCCACGGTTCTGTCGCCCGGGCCAGAACTGTGTGGCTCCTGGCTGCAGAGCACCATGAGCAAGTGTTGCTTGCACTGCCCTGTGAGGTAGGCCCGGGGGGCTGTTCAGGAGAACTTGCTTCAGTTGTGACCCAGGAAGAAATAGGCGTGTAACCTACGCTCTGCATGAGACATAGACCGTGACGTTAAAATCATGTGCGAGTTTAAATTGCATTGAAAGGTTTTCAGTGTTGGTTTACACTGTGCAGCGCAGTTGCTGTCCTATAAAGGGAGGAAGCTGTTGATCAGGAGGAGTAAGAAAAATTATTTCAGGTAGTGTGGCGACATTTTCCAAAGTGGTTCCTTTAGAGCAAAAGTTATAATTTTTCTGATAATGGATTATAAAAACTAACACCAGCTGGCATAAGGTTACTAATTTTAGGAAACACATAATATTACTCTGCATTTTGAGATGTGCATTTTAAAGGATTAGAAAAGTAGAATTTCCTCAAAGGAATAGAATTCTATTGACAGGCTGGGTGGGCCCAGTGAAGAGGTAGGGTTTTGTCTCCTGCCTTCTTTCTTTCCCAACCCAAATTAGCTCTACTTCCAGTTCTTGTGTACTGGAATTCTCTCTAGGATTTAGGTGGCGGTGGTGGTGGATGACTGGAATCTTCAAAGTGGTGGGTGTAGGAGTTAAGTGAGAGAACCATAGCACGTGAGGCATAGTGATAAATTTCTTCTATGGTCTCCTTCCAGGAAGGAAGTTTGCACACTCCACAGTAGTAAGCTTGCCCTGTTAAAGTTACACGGCTGGAGTCCCCTGTGGGGCCTCGGGCTTCCTCCTTAGGTTTCCTTTGCTTCAGTTTCCTCCTCTGCAAAGTGAGAACGGTCCTTGTACTACCATGCAGAGGGGTTTTTGTTGTTGTTGTTTTTGTTTTTATTTTTTTGTGGTACCAGTGATTGAACTCAGGACCTTGCACTTGCCAGACAAGTGCTTGTTCTACTGAGCTATCTTCCCGGCCCAGTGAGCTAACTTACCACAAGCATTCAGAATACCTGTGACATAAAGTTTCTCTCAGTGTTGGACATCACTACCTCTTAGCTGGATTTGACCCAGCAAACCTTGGGAAGCCCTTGTCTGCATAAAGCATGCTCAGGTCTTGAGGCCTCTGACTTCCACTCGCCTTACCAGGGCCATTTGGATTCTTCTGATGAGTAGCTAGGAGTTGCACAAATGTTTCCCTTTGTACTCATCTGGACTGTCACTTCTGAGAACCACAAGGACCTTCTCAACTGGTCCTTGCCCTTTTGGACAATCAGAGGGCACGAGTCCAAGAAGATAAAAGGAAATGGAGGGCTGGTGAGACAGCTCAGCGGTCTAAAGCACGTGCATAGGCAAGCTTAGGGACAGAGACCGCAGGGACCACATGCCATGCCAGCCCTGCCCTCCAGGTGGGCTGAGACAGCCACCAAAGGAAAAACAATAACAACAAAACAGAGAAGGGAAACGGAACCAGCTCCCTGAGACAGTTCCCCTTACTAGGATCTTTCTTTTTCTTTTCTTTAACTTTTATTTATTTACATCATGACTGGCTCAGCCTGCTGGGGCTGAGCACAGCATGTGGTGCCAGGGATCGAACTTTGGTCCCAGCAGTTGCCTGAGCTTGCCTAAGCAGGTGCTTTAGACTGCTGAGCTATCTCGCTGGCCTGGAACCTTTTTTTTTTTTGGGGGGGGGGATAGTCCAAAGCACTAAACCCATCTGTGAAGGTACAGTGTAGACCGAGCTAAGCCATAGGCCCTCAGTCTTCAGTGGTGAGGGGCGTCAGGGGCTCCTGGCCGTGCAGCTGTGGCCTTCGGTCCTCTTCTGCCTGTCTACTAGGTGCAGTTAGCTGCTGTGCAGAAGGACTCGGGGGTGTCTGCTTCTCCAGAGGGGCCCAGACTGCTGCTGGGAGTGACGGGTTGAAGAAGCCAGCTCTTTCTTTATTGACAGCAGTGCTCAAGCAGATCTGCTTTGGCAAATACTCGTAGAAGGCAGAATCCGGTCAAGATTGCTATGATGTAAATGCTTGGTCTTCAAAGTATTTTACCAAAAGGAGCCCAAACCCAAACTAAGCCAATGTAGGCTTTCTTTTAAAGTGCAGAACTGCCTTCAGTTTTGCTAGTCATGTGTTGAAAGTTACTTAGCTTCCACACTGGAATTTACATTCTGGCAACAATTTTGGAGAAACAAATTTAAAACTGTAGATTTCTTTTAAAAGCTACCAGCTAGCTGCTTGGCCCATGAGTGGAGTTTTCCCAGGCGAGTAACCTGATGTCACAGGGGCAGGGCCATGGGGTGATTATGGTAATACAGTGGTCCCTACCCAAAGCAGAGGTGACTCCATCCAAGGATGAGAAGACTGCCAGGTCCTCAGGAGCCCATGGTTAGGGCGAGGACGGTAGCAGCCCTGTCACTTAATCATTCCTGCACATCTGCTCAGCTACTTCCCAGTCACAGCTGAGTAGTCGTTGGCCTGGCAGGGCCACAGCCCGGGAAGGCCTGGGAGGGGCAGCGCTGGCTTCCCTGCCTCCTGGCAGGGCAGTGTGCGCTCAGAAGGGAGATCCACACCCTCGTCCATGATAGTCCTCGGGCAGGGCCTGGGCTTGGGTTGGACGCCGTCCCCAGCAGGCATTCGAGGGGTTTCTCAGCGAGTCCCACCTTGAGCCACTGAGCGCCAGTGGTAGATGCTGCGCCACGGAGGTCTCTGCCTCCCTCCGACATGGAGTGAGCATTCCAAAGGCAGAGCATCCCTTGCTCAGAACCAGCGTGTGGGGTGGAGACACAGAGCCTTTTGCTTGCTTGTTTCCTCTTTCCCCCATTTACATAGTGTCTTGAGACACTGTGGCATAGAGGACAGCCATGCAGACTCTGGAGTCATGCGTCCCGCTCAATCTTACTTCTGCCCTGCAATCCAACTCAGGACCTTGCACTTGCCAGGCAAATACTTACTCCACCGAGCTATCTCGCCATCCCCTAAGCTATCGCCCTGGTCCCTGCCCTGCTCTTGAAGTGCCGGGGTGATGTCTTTAGTTTCTGTGTGCCTCAGTCTCCTCACACGTGAAGCAGAGTCATAGTGTGTACTTTGGACCTGAGAGAAATAACTGAGAGAACATCCAAGCCCATGCAGTGACCAGCACATAGTTGAGCTCAGGAGGTCCCAGCCAGTTCTGTGCTAACAAGGTTAAAGTAAGAAAAATGCGGTGCTTCAGTCTGAAAATAAGATATATGGATACATTTGAGCGCTGCTTTTTCTCAGTGGCAAATGCCTCGGTGCATCCCCAGTAACATTATTTCCCATCCTACCTTTGTCAATAACTTTTACCACCCTTGCTTTGCTTACATCTCAGCCTTGAGGACTAACTATGACTTGCGTTCCTCAAGGCTCGGGCTCTGCCTTGGCTGAGTCGTGGAGGGGACAACCAGGGCAAGCGAGTGTCTGGTGCCAGGTAGTGGTTTCTTATGCCCTAAAAGCAAAAATGACCTCGCCCACGTGGCCAAGTGAGCGGTGACCCTAAGCAGGGCTAGGGTGGAGCCAGAGGAGTCCCACTTTGGCCAGAGGCTGACAGGGGTAAGGAGCTGGGGAGCTGGCTGCTGCGCAATGTCAGAAAGGCAGCTCCTGTTGTTGGGGCTGACACGGGCTTTGGACGGTCAGATGGTAGGACAGGTCCTGGAGTGCGGCCGTGACAGAAGCCGAAAGGTTGGCTCTGGGGTTTTGATGGCGGCGTGTCTTTAGTGCTCCTTTGGAAAGATGCATTGTCACTTATTGTCAGGGAGAGAGGGAGTGGCTGACGTGAGTGAGGTGTCCTGCAAGCCAGGACTGCTTTCTACAAAGAAGACTGAGATCTTTCCTCATTTGCCCAGCTTTACAAAAGCTGTCCGCAATCTCTGTAAGGCACCTGCTTCCTAAGGAAGTGCAGCAGGTTGCAAAAATCCAGAGTGGGCTGCCCACGCCCTGGGCCTGCTGGCTGCGAGCTGCGGGCTAAGCCTCTGCCTCTGTGGCCCTCAGATGACGACCACTGGATCATTGACACGGATTACGAAACCTTCGCTCTCCAGTACTCCTGCCGCCTGCTCAATCTGGACGGCACCTGCGCCGATAGCTACTCCTTCGTGTTCTCCCGTGACCCCAGTGGCCTGACCCCGGAGGCGCGGAAGCGGGTGCGCCAGCGGCAGGAGGAGCTGTGCCTGGACAGGCAGTACCGGAGGATCGAGCACAACGGTGGGTGGACTTCCCTGGGGCTCGGGAGCCGGCCGGCCCCCAGGAATGTGTGCAGCTGCACACAAGAGACCCGGGAGTGCCTTGCTCATCTCTCCTTGCTGGGACAAAATACCCAACACCCAAAATCGGGGCGGGAAAGGTTTATTTAGCTCGCAGTTTGTGGAGATTTCAGTCCATACTCAGCCGGCTCCAGGGCATGGTGAGGGACAGCAGGGCAAGGCGGGGGCAGACAGCAAAAGCAACAAGAGCAGAAAAGGGGCGGGGGCTCTTGTGACACCCAGGCCACAAAGGCAGGCCTGGGGCCTCCTGCTGGCTCACTAGTGAAACTTCTACGCTTCTCACCTGGAGTGGGAAGGGCGTGTCCACTCTACCCTAGGATGCAGAGCAGCTGGGTTACTTAGCTAAGTGATGGAGTTAGGCTGCTGAACTGCCAGCTGACCCAGGGCATGACCTTTGCAGCGAGTCCGTGGAGCCGCCCTCTGGGCCTACATCCTGCTCCTTTCAGCTGTGTCTTCTCCTGGGCCAGGGTAGAAGTGACCACAGACCTTTTTTTTTTTTCTCTCCAAACCCTGGCAATTAAGTAAAATGCCAGGGGCTACTCTTATCCTTCTATTCTGCTACCTCAGGCCAGCTTACTCTTGGATTCTTGCCCCTCAAAATCATCTTAACCAAATTAATATTTAGGGGAATTAAGCGTCACCCAGGAAGGACAGGGTAGCAAGCATGGTCACTGATGTAAAAACAGACATCAATGTAGTGAGTTCATTAGAGAACAGTAGTGGCAAACATTTATTCTCTAGTAAACCAAATAATGGTTAAATTGACAATTTTGGGGAGGTCCCCTAGAGCAAACAGAAGATGCTGTTAAGTGATATTGTCTTTGTCTTTTCTTGATTTAAGATAGGAACATGCAGAGAACAGTGTGCTACTTTGAACTGACACCCATTCTGATGGGACACTGAGTTTCTAAACAAAATGGGTTCATGTCATAGGATGCCCAAAAGAGAACAAAACTGAACGTTTTGGGTGGATCCTTGACTGGCCCTCTATAGCAAACAGATAGGAAGTCAGACTGCACAGGCGTGGCGCTGTCACCCCGGCGGGGCGGCCCATGCTGGTAGCAGGCTTTGTGGCCGTCCAGTGTCCCGCCAAGCCCTTCACTGCATGACCTCGGTCAGTCCTCAGAAACCCCTTGTGAAGAAGACACTCTCATGACCCACATTCCACAGATGAGAACATGGAGGCCAAGGAAGATGGAAAACACAGACCCAAATCTCATAGGCGGCGGTGTGGAGCGCAAGCCCCGATTTGGGTGGCTCTGACGTTCCTTCTGGTACTGTGTGCCGACGCAGGACAGAGTCTGCGCTGTGAAGCCACCAGTTCTAGGCTGACATTAGGCTGACTGAGTCCTCCTGTCCTGAGGTGGAGGATGAGCCCGGGCCGCGTGAGGCCCGGTGAGGCACAGCTGGTAAAAATGGAGGGAGTGCTATTCAGGCCGCAGGTCCTGTCCTGTCAGCCCACTGCCCTGGGAGTCGAAAGGGCTTCAGAAACAGCCTCGAGGGTGTTTTGTGGATTACAGCCACACCTAACTTTGAGGGTTTGAATTCACCATAAACTTCAATGAAGAAATATGAATGAAGCCAAACTCTTAAGGCCACCATGGTATTTGTTTTCTGGAGAATCCCTGGGTTCCTCTTGTCACTAATGGCTTTGCTTTCTGTGTTTCAGGTTACTGTCAAAGCAGCGCAGACAGAAACTTTTTGTAGCAGCATCAAGAATGTAAAATTTCACTTGGAAGCTTCCGCCTAACTCTCAGTCTTCGCTATTTATCTTAAGTGTTCAGTCTCCCCGGCATCTTCCCTGCGTGACCATAAAACCTTCAGTACATTTAACATGTATGTGGGAAGGAAAAGATCAACTCACATCAAATGTATGTCTCGCGAGTTTTCTGAGGGTCTACTTGAGGGCTGGGATTCCAAACTTTGATTTATTAAAATATAGACACCAGCTTCTATGATCTGAATTTTATTTGTACTCACGGGCTGCAAGAGGGGAGTGTCCCTTTGTATTCCAGGAGGCATTCTGCTCTCCTGGTCTCCATGAACTTTGACTTGTTCTAATGCCTCATCTCCATTATGAAAAACTTGTTTCTCCCAAGTTCACAATAAAGAGATTTCCTCATTAATGGCGAAAGCCTCAACTACCAGCCTGGCCAAGGGAATATGGCCACCGGCAAGCCCAAGGCTGTCAGCCTTGGCTGGTGCAGTGGGCTCAGCCCTGGCTGGGTCTGAGAGGCTGAGCTGTGCGGGTCAGGATGCGCTCTAGGAAGCAACCCATCCTTCCCAGTGTCTACTACGCAGAGGAGTTGGGAGAGGGGGCCCTAGGAGCCAGGTCAGTAGGGCAGAACACAGTGCCTCTCCTGGGGATGTGCAAGGAGGAGCCAGGTGGGGCTGGAGGTGGGACTGTGGCAGACAACCGTGTCCTCCACCATGAGCAGCACTTGTGAATTCTAGCATACAACTGTGTGTAAAGCTTCAGTTGTGTGGTCTTCCCAGGAGCCTCTGTTTCTCCTTTTCAAAACAGCAGCGAACAGTACCAAAAAATCTGGATTTCGAGTCTAAATCCAGCTTGCATATTAGTGGTGAGATAGAGTCCGGATATGGGGAAGATGGGGGTGTTTTCCCCACTTTTCCCATGGTTCCCACCTTCCCGAGGAGTCAATGTGGCAACCTCAGCATGTACAGGAGCTGCCCGCTGCTGCCAGGCTGAGGTCTGTGAGGCCAGTGTTGGGGGATTGTGCCCCACACCACATGCCTTGTTCTTCAGCAGAGGTAGAGGAGATAGGTGGGAAAGGGCTGGCTGGCGCTCGTGGAACAGCAGCTCACAGCGTGGCTGCTGAGCTTTAAGCTGACAATGCCAAAGAACGCCATATGACAGTGCCATACAGCATCCATAAATTCCCTCAGCAAAGAGCTTCACCAAGTGAATTAGCTGAGGTGAAGAAAACCCACTTGTCCTTTTCTCCCTAAGCTCACGGTCTCCAGAAACATCATGACTAATGGTAGCTGCGGGGACTGGCTGCTTCGCTGAGTACCTTCTCTGTGAGAGGACTTATGTGTTTTAGTCACTGGCCCAATATCCAAGCGTTGGCGCCATCTCTCTGCTCAGCCTTTGACTCTGTTCCCTCTTTGCATTCTCTCCTAGGGTGTTTCATAGAATAGGCCCTAAACACCATGTATACCTTCCAACAATTTTGTGTTTCCATACCCACCCTCCACATCTCAAGTCCCTCTTCCATTCGGATGTCTTACTGGGATTTAAACTTATTTTCTTCAAATGAAACTCTTGGGCCTGAGGGATATAGCTCAGCAGCAAAAGTGTCAGCCTGGTAGCACAAGATCCTGAGTTCCATCCCCAGTACAGTGAAACTAAAACTAAAACAAACAACAATAATAATAACAACAGCAACAAAATCTCTTGGCCTTCTCATCCCCACTTTTGTCCCAGTCTTCCCCATCTGACCATTGTCAACCTAAAAATCTAGGAGCCACCCTGAATCCTTTCTTTCCCTCAATTCAACATTATTCCATCAATAAACTATTTTGCTCCACCATCTCAAAGTATGTTCCAAGACCATTTCTCACAATGCTTCATTAATGTCACCTAATTCTAAGAACACACCAATTTTCTCTATGTCAGTGGCTACCTAACTGGTCTCTTTATTTTTGCTCCTCAGAGTATATTTCTTACATAGTAGCCAGAGTAATATTTAAACCCATTCATCAAGTCTTGTTAGTCTGCAGCTATAAACTTCCAGTGGTGCCCATTCAACAGTGAATAACTTCTTTATTGAGGCTTCCTAGACCTGGCACTTCTCTGGCATGCATTGATAAGTTCTAGCAAGGACTCAGGTCACTCCTGAGAAAGGTCTCCCTCACTCTGACAAGAACACAAGCTCCCTAAGAATAGGCTCATAGCTGTGTGCTTTATCACTGCAGTTCCAGCACCAGCAGCACTGGCCATAGCAGGTGCTCTGGAGTCCTCTGAGGGACACGTCCCTTAGAGAGCTCAGTAGAGGCTCTGGAGTCCTCTGGGGGATGTATCCACGGCAGACAGCTCAACAGAAGCTCTGGAGTCCTCTCTGGGATGTATCCATAGTGGACAGCTCAATAGAAGCTCTGGAGTCCTCTCTGGGATGTATCCACGGCGGACAGCTCAGTAGAGGCTCTGGAGTCCTCTGAGGGATGTATTCATGGTGGTCAGCTCAGTAGAGGCTCTGGAGTCCTCTCTGGGATGTATCCATAGTGGACAGCTCAATAGAAGGTCTGGAGTCCTCTCTGGGATGTATCCACGGCGGACAGCTCAGTAGAGGCTCTGGAGTCCTCTGAGGGATGTATCCACAGTGGACAGCTCAGTAGAGGCTCTGGAGTCCTCTTGCCTTTTTTCTGCTTCTATGACACAGCGTCTCTTAAAGAAGGTCCATGACATTTTTTTTTTTTTTTCAGGACCAGGGTTTGAACTCACGACCTTGCACTTGTCAGACAGGCACTGTGCCATGGAACTATCTCCCTGCCACCCCCCATGACATTTTTAATACATGAAAACAA
>PVKN010041798.1:0-10521 GCA_004027915.1 Capromys pilorides
GTCCAGCTGAAAACCTAGAGCTCATAACAATGCCTCCCACAAGTCCAACTTGAGGCTATAGTGTGCAACAGTGTCTCATGCAGATTTGTTTCACAGATCTGTGCTGGGAAGGCCAAAAGGTCAGTGGTGGAAGCTAGAAAGTCAGCACCAGTGGGGTGAGGGATCTGTGTGCTAGCAGGCTGAAGGATCTACCCTGAAACCAGGAAGCAATGCTTAAGGTAAAAACCCAGAGCTCCCCCAAAGTGAACCATAGCCCTTCTAGCAACAATGAGATCCCCAGCTCCTCCTCTGATGAGCACAGCCATTAATTCTTTCATTAGGAAAGATAGAATGACAAGGCCCTCCAGCAAAATAGCCCAAGAGAACCAGCAGCTTCCAACAGCTTCTTCAAACAGCTTCACCAACAGCCTCTCAACTCCTTCTCTAGTTCTGCCTCTTATGTGGCTGGCAACAACACTCAGTGGGGCCTCCCACGCTCAGCACCATGCTAATTCAGCTCAGCTGGGTGTAACAAACTGACCACCGGGTGACAATCCACCATGAAGAGTATTGGTGTGGTGCCCCCTCTGAAGATCGTGTAGCATTCAGTAGTGAATCCATTAGGTCCTAGGCTTTTCTCAGTTGGTAATTTTTTAATTACTGCCTCAATTTCCGTGCCTATTGTTAGATTATTCAGAGCACTTATGGCTTTTTTGTTCAGTATTGGTATTTCACATATGTTTAGGAATGTGCCCATTGTTTCCAAACTCACCAGTTTGTTGGAGCATAATTTTTCATAGTACTTGTTAACGATCTTTATTTCAGTGGTATCCATTATGATTTCACCTTTCCTTTATAATTGCATGGATGTGAGTCTTTCTTCTTTCTTTCTTTCTTTCTTTCTTTCTTTCTTTCTTTCTTTCTTCTTTCCTTCTTTACGGTAAGTGTGGCTAAAGGTTAGTCTATTTTATCTATTCTTTTGAAGATCCACTTCTTTGATCCATTAATTCTTTGTACTTCATTTTTAGTCTCAATTTCATTAATTGGGGCCGGGAAGATAGCTCCGTGGCACAAGTGCCTGCCTGGCAAGTGCAAGGTCGTGAGTTCGAACCCCGGTCCCGCCAAAAAAAAAAGGTAGCTCATCAATTTCATTAACTTCCCCTCTGCTCTTTATGATTTATCTTCCTGTACTCAGTTTGGGTTTGAACTGTGCTTTTCTAGTATCTTGAGGCCCATTTGTTAAGCTTTTATTTGAGCTTACTATTTCTGTCATGAGCATTCAAAGGAAGAAGCTTTCCTCATAGGACTGCTTTTATTGTGTCCCATGCCATTATTACTTAATTCTAGAAATTGTTTAACTTCTTTTTGTTTTCTTCTGTGACTGATTGAATGTTCGCAGGTGCGTTATATAATGTCCAACTGTTTGTAAAGTTTCTATGGCTTCTTTTGTGATTGATTTCTACTTTAAGTGCACTATGACCCGATAGGATACATGGGGTAATTGTGGTTCTTTTCGGATTTACTTAAACAGGCTTTATGGGTTGGCACATAGTCTTTTTTGGAGAAGAACTTGTGTGCTGATGAGAAGACTGTGCATTCTGTTACAATAGGTCGAATGCTCCATATAGCTAAGGCTTTTTGTGTGTGTGCGGGGTCTCACTACATAGATTGGACTCCTAATTATCCTCCTGATTTCTGCCTCCCTAGTGCTGGGATTACAGGCATGCGCCACCATGCCCAGACTCCATCATGGCTCAGCATGGCCAGGGGCAGAGCTGGCATGGCATGTGGTGTTAAGGATAGAACCCTGGCCCCTGCGCTTACCTAAGCAAGCACTCAGTCTGCTGAGCTATACTGCTGGCCCTACCATATATCTATTAAGGCCATTTATTTAAAGATATGGCTCAGCTCTGAAATTTTTTTTAAAAAATTTAATCTATCTATTTGCAGTAGTGGGTTATTGAAGTACCCACTATAATTGTTGGTGTTTATTTGATCTCTTATGTTTAGTAGTGTTTTATGAAGTTAGATGAATCAATATTTGGCATGTATATATTTACAATTGTTATGTCTTCCTGTTGAAGTATTTCCTTAGCTAATAGAGAGTGAGTGTTTTTCCATGTTCTGATCATTTTTATTTTTTTTTAATATTTATTTATTTATTTGCTTATTTGTTTCTTTCTTTCTTTATTTTATGGCTGGCTCAGCCTGCCCTGGTGGCAGGGCCGGCGCAGCATGCGGTGCCGGGGATCGAACCGCAGTCCTTGCAGTTGCCTGAGCTTTCCTAAGCAGGTGCTCCAGACCACTGAACCACCTCGCCGGCCCCGTTCTGATCATTTTTAGCTTGAAGTTTATCTTAAGAATAAAACTGCTGGGGCTGGTGAGATGGTTCAGTGGTCTAAAGCGCCTGCTTGGGAGGGCTCAGGCAACTGCCGGGACTGCGGTTCGATCCCCGGCACCACATGCTGCGCCAGCGCCACCACCAGGGCAGGCTGAGCCAGCCACAAAATGAATAAATAAAGAAACAAATAAACACAACAAGCAAATAAATAAATAAATAAATAAATAAATAAATAAATAAATAAAAATTAAAAAAAAAAAGAATAAAACTGCTGCCCCTGCTTGTCATGGGGGTCCTAGGACATGGAATGCTGTTTTCCATCCTTTGATTTTTAGTCTATGAATTTGTTCAGGTTTGCATGAATCTCTTGAATGATACAGATGAGTTTCATTTTCTTGATTCAATCTGATTTATTTCTGTCATTTCATTCTTTTTCTCTTGTTGTTTCCTTTATTTTTCCATTTTTCTTTGATATGTTGCCTGACATATCTATTCCATTTGAGTGTTGGCTTTGCTAGCTTAGCTGTCTGTAAGACATTCTTGAGTTTTTTCTATGGAGTGCTGAGTTGATTTTTGTAATTTCTGAAGTCGTGCTTTGCCATGGAATGTCCTCATTTCTCCGTCGATTAAAAAAAAATAGTTTTGCGGGATATTTAGTCTGGGTTGAGTGTTCATTTTCTTTTTTGGGCTTGAAACACTTTGCTCTGAGTTCTCCTGACCATTAAAATTTATGTTAAAATATCTGATGTAATCCTAATGGGTTTACTGTTTGAAAAATTTTTGTGTAGTTCTCTGACAGTTTTTAAGATTCTGTGTTTGTGCTGGACTTTTGGAATCTGGACTGTGATGTGCTATGGCTGGCTTCTTTTTTGTTGTATTATTTGGCATTCTGCAAGCCTTGATTATCTATATTTTGAATTATTTTCCCATTTTTGAAATGGTTTTTGCTAAGATTTCTGCAAGTAGATATTTTAATTTCATGTGTTCAGTCCTCTAATTTCTCTCTAACTTCAGTTATCCTTAGGTTAGTCTTCTGAGCATCATCTGGTAACTTTTGAATTGATTTTTTTTTCCTGCCTTATCATTTTCTATATATGTCATCATGTGATGTTATTTTGTCCCTAATTTTTGAAACCATATCTTCATAAAGGTCATTTCTGCTGTTTGTGAATTCAATAGAATTCTTAGATTTCTAATTGGCACTTTTTCATGAAGTCTCTTTCTTATTAAATTTGTTATTCATATTGTTGATCCATTTTAGTCAGCTTTCCCAGTTTTTTGTTTGTTTTGTTTATTTTGTACAGGGTCTCACTACTAAGCTTGGACTCAAAGTGATCCTTCTGTCTCAGCACCCCCAGCTCTGGGATTACAGGTGTGCATCACCACACCAAGTTTTGGTGGCCAGCTCTGTGCAGGGCTGGTCCCAGTACTTGGGATCAAGCACTGGTCCTTGAGCTTGCCAGGGAGGCACTTAGACCACTGAGCTATTTCGCTGACACCTTTCTCAATTTTCTGTATGTTTGTTTCTCCTGCAACCTCATTAGCCAGTTTGTTGAGCTACTCCATAATCTTTTGGATTATATCACCTTTGAACTCATCGAGTTTCTTTGCTTCCTCTCTTATCATTTCATACACTCAAGTATCTGGTGTTTTCTTTCCTTTCCATCAGTGTCCCTTGCTTCTGCTTTGTGAGAGTTGGGAGTCTTTGGAGGCATTTTCTTGCCTTGCTTTGCCTGTCCTTTGTGTGTGTGTGCATCCACGTGCTGTAGATTAAGGCCCAATAGAGTGCGCTTGGTCTTAGGCTCTGTTTTCCAGTGATATATTCTCAATCCTACTCATCAAGAGGTATTATTTACCACTTCAACCCATTCAATTTAAAGTATTATTATTATTATTATTATTATTATTATTATTGATATGGGATCTGCTTACACAGCTCCGACTCATAGTGATCCTCCTGTTACCCTCCCCAGTGCTGGGATTACAGGTATGCACCACCAATCTAGTTTTAGTGGCCAGCTTGGCATGCCTGGGGTTCTGAAGCTGGCACAGCATGAGGTGCTGAGAATATAACTTGGATCCTTGAGCCTGCCAGGCAGGTGCTTAGACCTCCAAGCTATCTCCCCAGCCCAAACCCATTCAATTTAATTGGATTAGACCCTGTCCCAATGTTATTAGGAGAGAGATTCTACTGGTTATAAAAGTATCAACAGATTTAATCATTCAACAATCAAAAACAGTAGAGTTAATTTTGATAATTTTACCCTTTCCTCAATATTCTTTATAGACTGTAATGTACTGCTATTTACACTCCATCTAGGATGTGGAGGATAGGGATAAGAAGAGGGAAAGAAGAAAAGGATGGAGATGCATCAGTAGGAAGAGAGGGAAGGAACAGGAATGTCAATAGGTATGGATTAGAGGTTGGACTTGAAACGATTAGCGCAGCTGGGATAGAGGGCTAGCGTTGAGGAACGTAATGGGAGTATTTACATAGGCAGGAGGAGGTAGGCAGATGGGTGAAAGTGTACGGAGAGCTTGAGGAAGGCTGTGAGATTGCCAGGACATGTTAATAGATTTGTAGGTAGTTTGGTTTGGGTCTTCTTAATGCAGTTTTATTAAGGACTACGCTGCCATATCCTGGCATGATATTGATTAATTCTTAGCACTGGTAGAAGGCCAGCCAGATAGCTCAGCAGATTGAAGCACCTGCTTAGGCAGGTGCAGGGACTGTGTTTGGTCCTGGGAGTGCTGGGCCAGCCCCGCCCCCAGGACATGCTGAGGTGTTGACTGAGACTGGGCATGGTGGCACACACCTATAATCCCAGAACTTGGGAGGCTGAAAACAGGAGGATCACTATGAGTCTTATCTGTGTAGTGAGACTCCATAGAACCTGTACTAAATACATTTAAAAAACTGTAGTACTGGTTCATTCTTATTCTCTAATGCACATATACAGGCCCCGGTTATATTTATGTTCTTAGATAGTGGAAAGGGGGAGGGCCAAGCAAGGAGGCAAGATAATGAGGAAAAGAGAATAGGATGGGGAGAGAGAGAGAAAAAAATAGAAAAGCATTACAAGTGGGAGCCAATCAAAACGGAAAACCATAAAGATTAAAACATAGTAAGCAAACAATGCCAGCAAAGAAGCAAGAACATAAGGGGAAATTAAAAATAAGAATAAATAAAAACTGGAAAAAGAAAAATGAAAAAGCATCCAAGACAACCCAAGTCAAACAAAAAAAGAATAAGGAAGCAATAACTGCAACAACTGAAATCAAAATAAAGACCTAGTGCTGTTACAGCACTAACCCGGAGCATTCGCATGGCCCCGTCTACACAGAAGCTGGAGTCACAGTTTATCCTGAGGACTGGAAGTTATCTGCCTGGAGCCAGGAGGTCTGTTCCTCCCTCTGAACACTGGTGGTCCTGATGGCTAGAGAGCTCCAGGTGCCACCCAGCAAGGGCCTCTTAAGGGTCCAATAACTTTAATCGATTTGGGGAATGTTTGAGTTTGTGTCTAGATAGCCCCCCAAAGGCTCATGTGATTTTAGTATGTATGTATGTATGTATGTATGCATGTATGTATGTATGTCATGGCGGGCTCAGCCTGCCCTAGGGGCAGGGCTGGCACAGGATGTGGTACCAGGGATCAAACCCAGGTCCTTGCGGTTGCCTCAGTTTGCCTAGGCAGGTGCTTTAGACTGCTGAGCTCTCTTGCAGGCCCCTCATGTGATTTTAGATAGGGCTTTTTCAGAGGTGTGGCTGAATGTAGAGTGTTACTGATGATTCATGGTTCCCTGCTAGGATTAAGGATGCCAGGATTAAGCATAGGCAACTGCTGATCAGCAATAGGCTTGCATTGGCACTGCCCTACTCGTAGAACACTGCATGCAATGTAAGGGACAGAGAGGGGCTTGCCTCCCCTTCTCCCTTGTTGCTTTTGCTGTCTTCCATCACCATGAACAGCTGCTCCTGTGCCACGCCTCCCCGCCTTGGAGTCAGCCCATTATGGACTAAAACCTCCACATTCTGTGAACTAAGTAAATCTTCCCTCCTTCAACTTTGGGCTTCGGGTATTTTGTGTCAGCAACCACAAAGGTAACTAAGACAGGAAGGGCGATGTTGTGGGTGTCTCTCTCTGCCATGGGCTTTCCTTGCCCAGTGTATGACCCAGGCCATTGGCCCAGGTACCTTTTACCCAGGTACCATTTACTGTCTGTTCAAAGATAGCTGTCTGAAGGGCCTGCCAAATAGCTCAATGGATTAAAGCACCTGCAAGCTGGTGCAAGGGCTGGGGGTTCAATCCCCAGGTCTGCCATGTCAGCCCCACCTTCCAGGGCACACTGAGATGGCAATTGAGACTGGGTGTGGTAGCGCGCACTTGGAATCCCAGCTCTTGGGAGGCTGTGAACAGACAGATCACTACGAGTCTGATCTAGTAGTGAGACCGTGGACACCCTATAGACCCTTCCCAAAAATACAAAAAAAGCCTGTCTAGTTCGGCCCTGCCTGGAGAACCTAGCATTGCCCCCAGTGCCCCCTTTGCCAGCAGATGGCGGTAGGCAGGCCCTAACACCCTTTGGGCCCGTTCTGGCTTTTGGAGAAACAACAGTCCTGCACCCACTCTGTTCCGGCTCCGACAGGCTGACCTCTAGCCTCAGCGCCCCGGGTTCTCCCCTCACATATCTCCCCCACTCCACCCTGCTTGGATACTTTTCACAGCTCCAGTTTTCCCTGACCTCTGTCAGCCCCAGTGAGGAGGGGTCCCCAGTGGGAGCCTACAAGCAACTGTGAAGAGGCTGACTGCGCAAGGCGTGGCGCTCCTGGTGTGCAGGGGGAGAGCGAGTACGGCATTTCTCTCTGTGTTAGGCGAGCCTTCTTTATGCCCACGGCCCTCTGCTTGCGGGCGCCCGTATGCAGCTGTTTCTAAGGCGCAGGTGCATGGCAGGGTTTTGTTTGTTTTTGCCTCGTTCTCCTGTTTTAGCTTTCTCTGAACCTCAGGGTCGCATCTGACTTCCTCGCGGTGCCTGGTAGGGAGGTTCGAGTGAGTCGATTTCCAGGATGGCAAAGCTCTTAAAGCTTTCAGTGGTAACAAGCAGCCCCTAGTGACACAGGGGCCGTAGGTTCACCATCACCAGTCTATTCAGTCAACCAGGCCTTCACTGAAGACTCGCTCCGTCTCTCAGTTCAGTCCTCTCTAAGCCGGCATGCCCACTGGGTGGGGGATGGGGGTCCACGATCCAGGAGTGCTTCGGTTTCCCCCTATACACCCCATAGACACGAGATCTCTCCTTCCTCCTTTCTTTCTCTTTCTTCTTCCTATTTCTTTCATTTATTTATCTATCTTCCTTCTTTCCTTTCTTCCTTCCTTCTTTCTCAGACAGTGTCCTGCTTGGTAGCTGAGACTAACCTTGAACTCACCACGTAGCCCACGCTGGCCTCGAACTCATGGTGAGGCAGTCCTCCTGCCTCAGCCTTCTGAGTGCTAGGACGGCAGGCCATGCCCAGCTTAGATTTTCTTTTTCTTCATCCTCCTGATTCAGATTTTAGCTTTCGCCCCTACTTCAGGGTAACTGCTCTTGTCCAGTGCCCATTCAGACGCTCTCCTTCATGTTTAGCAGGCAGTTCCCGTAGCAGTGGCTCAGCAGTTAAAGGTATTCCGGATCCTTCTTGCATCGAAGATGGAGTGAGACAAGCCAGACACAGTGCCAGAAGGTTTATCTGGAAAGTGAAGGAGTGAGGGAAGAACTGGCTCTGTAGAGTAAACTTGGGCCAAACAGAGGAAAGGAAAATAGAAATGCCCTTTGTGTCAAAATGCAGCATGGGCTGCCGTGAGCATTCCCGTAGCAAGTAGCCCACTCTCTTATCTTGTGGGGGCCCCTGCCACAGACGAGGTCCTGAGAATTATTTGGTGCTGTCCTGGAATCATATAGTGGACAGATCCTACTGATTTCCCAAGCCAGCCTTGCCACACCTTCCCTGCTATGTGACCTGCTGTCACCCCTCCCCTGGGCATCCACCTTCTCTCCTGCTATATGTGTGGCGCTGCTAGCTACACCATCGGGGCAGCCACTCAGTAAAATAGTCATTGAATGCTTGCTTCTTGACGAGGCCCAAGGCTGCTCAGCAATGTATGCGTGCTTACAGAGGAGAGATGGCAAATGCAGCTCCTGGTGCTCTGCCTTGTAAATCCTTTGGTGCAGTTAGATATTTCGAGCAGTGCATCCTGAATTAGCGTCACAGACCTCACCATAATCCTAAGGTGTCATTTTAGGACTATGTTAATGGACATACAAGTAGTCCTTTCAGAGTAACCTCTGTTTTTAATATTTAAAAATCGTTTATTTATTTATTTATTTATTTATTTATTTATTTGGTACAGGGTCTTGCTACGCAGCTCTAACTCATAGTGATTTCTCCTATCTCATGCTGGCACTGCAGGCCCAGGGTTTTGGGGGCTAGTTGGGCATGTGGTACCAGGGATTGAACTGGAGTCCTGGTGCTTGCCAGACTGACACTTAGACTGCTGAGCTATTCCCAAGCCCCAGAGATGACCTCTTTTAAGGCTTTAAGAGCACACAACCTCTTACATATTGGGCCATATCACAGGAGACTGAGCAGCAAGACAGCAGATCTTGAAAAGGAGTTTTCCCTCTTGGTTTCCTAAGAAGGATCAGGATAACCAATACTCTCCCCTTAATGCTGTTTGTTGCAGTTAGTGCGAAGAAAATGAGGCAGAGAAGAGAAGAATGTAAGTCTAGTCTTATCAGATGAGTTAGTCTCTTTATTCCTAGTAGATGAAGGAGTTTTTCCCCCAGAGGAACAGCCATGAAGAGGGACATCTCCCAATTCCACGTCTAGGGCCCTTTGGCTACATTCCCACTGCCAATATTTTTCTCCAAGGAGCTGGGCCAGACATCTGGGTTTACACATGAATTTAAAAGCCAAGATTTTAGGGAAGGGAAGTGTTTCAATTATCTCTTGGGCTTTATAAACCACCGTGAAGCTTAGTGACTTAGACCAACAGTAAATACTCTTTTGTGTGTGTGTGTGTGTGTGTTTGTGTGTGTGTGTGTGTATGTGTGTGTGTAAAACTATGTGGCTGATTAGGATCAGCTGGGTTCTGTTTCACGTGGTAGAGCTGAGATCACCACTGAGCTGCGTTCAGCTAGGAGCCAGGTCTGGCACATCTGGGAGGCCCCTTCTTCTCCTATGACTTGTTACCATTCCATAGTTCAGCCAAGGTTCAGCCAAGTTTCCTTTGTAGGATGACAGTTGGCTTTCAAGCAGGGCCATCTCAAGAGGACAGGCCACAATGCACGGTCACTATCAATTGATTGATATTGTTTGCCATTGATTTGCTAATCTATCACTGGCCAAAGCAAGACCCACCATCAACTGCAGAGTCAGAGTGTGAAGTCAGAATACAGGAACATAAGTACCACGAGGTGTGGCTCACTGGCAGCCACCAGTGGCACAATTAGCCACAAGAAACTGCCCACACTATGTGTGCTGAGCCTCCCCATTCTCAACCCTCAGGTAGAGGAGCTTTACACTGTATCTGGCTCTTGTCTTTGCAGTTCCAGAAACTCAGCATGATTAGGTGTCCGGGCCTAGCCCTATCTTCTGCTTTGCAATTGTTTTTCCTCCTCAGATGCTGCTGAAGAACCAATTTAGATTATCTTATTTTTATTTCTTTTCTCTTCCTTTTTTTCTGGTACTGAGGATTGAACTCAGGACCTTGCACTTGCCAGGCAGGCTCTTGTGCCACTGAGCTAGCTCCTTGGTCCTCTTGTTTTATTTCAAGACTCTGTCTACTTAGCCTCAGATGACTGAATCAGTGTTGTGATTTGACTTAGTAAAAATTAACAAATTTGCTGGGTTTTCTCTCCTGTGACTCTGGAGTTGTAACAGTGAAAGACCAAGATCTAAGTTGGTGGAGAAATTATACAAGATCTTCAGAATACTGCACAAGGAAAGGTGGCTATTGCTTCTACAATATGCCCCAGGCTTCTGAGATGACCAGAAAATAAAACTGCGAAGCCACCGCTGATCATTTTTGAGAAACAGTGATAAGCAACGAGATTGAATCACAACCTGGAGCCCTTCATGGCCAGCATAAAGCCATGCAGAAGGGCCGGGCCCACAGAGACCCGACTTCTTACCTTGGTTGCATTAGGGAGTAATTTTCCAACAC
>PVKN010041799.1:0-10505 GCA_004027915.1 Capromys pilorides
AAAAAAAAAAAAAAAAAAAAAAACAAGCCTCCAAAAATTCAAAGACCAAATCCAAAAATGGGCATCTGAGATGAATATATACTTCTTAGATAAAGAAATGCAAATGGCCAATAAATACCTGAAACCATGCTCAACACCATTGGTCACTGGAGAAATGCAAATGAAAACAATACTGAGATTCCAGCTCACCCCAGGAAGAATGGCTGTCATCAAGAGGTCAACCAATAACAAACTCTGGAGGGGCAGTAGGGAGAAAGGAGCCCTTCTCCACTGATGGCGGAAGTGCAGGCTGGCACAATCACTGTAGAAATTAGTGTGGAGATTCTTCAGAAAGCTTGAAGTCCCATCTGACCCAGTTTTCTTCTCATGGGTACTTTTCCAGGAGAAGTGAAAGCATCATGCCACACTGATGTATGTGCACCCATGTTGGTAGCGGTGCAGTGTGTCGTAGCTAAATCTTAGGAACAGCCCAAACGTCTGTCAACTGAAGAATGCATAAGAATATGTGATATTTTTGCACCATGGAATATTACTCAGCTATAAAAAAAGATAAACTCGAAGTTTCTTTTTTTATAGGTAAATAGATGCAACTAGAGACCTTCTCATGAGCAAAATAAATAAGACCCACGCGTGCATGCATCACATTGTCTCACTAGTGTCAGAAGCTCACAGAGTAAATAAAATCTCACAGGTACTATAAATACTGCGAAAGAGAAAGAAGCTGTCCAAAGGGAAGGGACTGAGGAAACTGGGATGAGGAAAAGGACAAAAAAAAAAAAAAGGGAAGGAGAAAGATATGTTTGTGTCTACACAGGACAGCTTACGTAGTTGTATTGCTGATTTCTGCCGGTCCATTGAAAGGAGCAGTTCATGTTTAAATGTTTTTTTCTTCTCCTTTTCAATTTCTTGTAACTTCTAAAATCAATTTTGTACACGTGTATCTGGCAATCTAAACAGCTAATTTGAAGACAACATGCAATATAACGACCATTGTTGAATTCCTACTATTTTGTTTAGTCAAATTCTGTATTGTTTTCATGCCTTTTTTCCCCCAGAAATCAACTTTAAGAGATATTATTTTGCATTTATATAGCGCCTTCTTCAAGAACCTTAAATGCTTTAGAGAAATCATTTCTAATTAATCCCCACCACAACGCTGGGAGGCAGGTCTGACTCCCATTTTACAAGACAGGGAGACTTGAAGCACAGAGAGGTTACGTGACTGGACCAAGGCCACACAGCGAAGCCCGCTGAAGAGCTAGGACCTGAGCGTCTTAGCCTCCCAGCTGCGAGCCAAGCTCCTCAAGAGAGTCTTTAATGAAAAGTATCTTTAAAATCAAGTATCAAGAGTAGTGTGCTGCGGAAATGAGATCTTCCTACTGCCATCAAAGAAAGAAAACAACCTGTGTTGATGGTCAGAAGCCCCAAGACCCCTATAATACAGCAACCTTTCTCTCTTCTTTCCTAAGCACCCTGACTCCTGTAATTGGTAAGACTTCCAAGACTTAGAAGTGGGACTTAATTTAGAATATTTACTTTTAGTTAATTTATAGAAATCTTTATTCCAATATGCAAAATATGGGACAGCTATCCCTTTTTAAAAAAAACTTATTTTTTATTTTCCTTAAAAATACACAGGCATAGGGGGACAGTGAGGAGGAAAGAGAGCCAGGGCTGGGCTGAGGGAGCTTCCAGATTTCAAGGACGGGGTCGCGATGCCAAATCTGAAGTTGGGGGCTCAGAAGGTGGAAGGTGAGGCGGGGCCTTGTGGACGGTGACTCTGCTCAGGGTGAAGCCCCTGCACACCTTGCCGTGTCATCTCTTAGGACCGAGCCTCTGTGTCAGTTATGGCTTGGTACACAGAATAGCACCTGACTACAGATGACAGGAAGCATTGCACACGTGGGCCGAGGTGCCTGCGGGGCCCTGGCAGGGCAAGGCCCAGGCCGCGAGGTCCAGAACGATACAGAGCCCAGGCCACTGGGGCTGCCATCCAGCTGCACAGGGCTGGGGCCGAAAGGCCACAGTGATGGTGACCACTGTGGCAACAGCCCCTTTGCTGTCTTGGAGCTGGAGGAAGGGTGCTGGATGTGGCTGCCGTGGGACAGGCTCCTGTCCTGGATCCTCCCTTGCTAGCAGGGCACAGTCAAGCAGAGGCAGAGGAGGGTTCTGGTCCTATGCCCCCTTCTGGAGCCCCTTGTATGCCTGTGTTTAGTTAGTGACA
This sequence comes from Capromys pilorides, assembly GCA_004027915.1. Lineage (NCBI taxonomy): Eukaryota > Metazoa > Chordata > Mammalia > Rodentia > Capromyidae > Capromys > Capromys pilorides. Next base: position 2,225 of record PVKN010041799.1, read on the forward strand.
CCCAGGTTTTTCCAGGACCTCAGATACAGCGAAGTCTGGAAACTGCTTTTAATTATACTGCTTCTCTACCTAGAAAGAAAGTGAGACGGAGCTGGGAGAGGGGTCTCTTTCTTTAGTAAGGTACCAGACGGCAAATGCAACGGGCTGTCTGTGTTTATAGATTGTGTACCTGCAGAGGGAACAGACTGTGGATTGGAAATACAGTTAGGCCTATGACGGATGCATCTGAACCAACAGGCACGGAAGCATTTCTTTTTATTATTCCCCAAATAATCCAGCGTAGCAACGCCTTACGCAGCATTTACGTTGTAGTGAGCATCATGAGTGAAGTCGAGATGATTTAGAGCAAACAGGAAGTGGGGGGCAGTCTCTGTGCAAGTGTCATGCCATCACACGCACCCGATAGGAGCACCCCCGGGATCCAGCACCCTACGGAGGTCCTCGTCTTGAACCCCAGGGATACCAGGAAACAGCTGTCATTTAGACTCAGTGAGCCTTATGCTCTCTCCTGCAGTTTTGTCATTGTGGCTTAAAAGCAGCCATCCACAGTCTATAAGGGAATGCGCATGGTGGTGTTCCAATAAAGTTTTATTTATAAAAACGGGCGGGGGTAGGGCTGATCTGGCCTCTGGGCCAGAGCTTAGGAGCCCCGAGGTAAGCAAGTGTCACAGATTCTTGTTACAGATATGGTAATTAAAACCAGGGGAGTTATTCAGCCAGTGCGAGTGTAAATGCTTCTTGGTTATTTTGGTGACGGAGTTTACAGTAGCCCCTCACTATTTCACAGTCTGACCTTCGCAGACTCAGTGTTTTGCAGATTTTCAAAAAATATCTGTCTGCCTTGCTGTGGATTTCTTGCTGTGTCGCAGGATTTGGCAGTGGCCTACCGTGTTGTAGGACTACGTAGGTTTACGTATTTGGAAAATGGTTAAGAACACTAGAAGGGGTTTCTCAAGCGTGGGAAGGGGTTAGAAGAGTGTGGGGAGGGTTTGTAAAGCCTTCAAGTGCATGTAAGGGCGAAAATACGTGTCATGTCGCCACCTTGCTGAGTTTCACTTACTGCAGGGGCGCCTCAAGCGTGAGCTCGGCGGAAAGCAAGGGGCCACGGTGCGCCCACTTCAGGGAGCCTTGGGCCTGGCCCCTGCCCTTGCAAGGCCGAAGGAGCTCGGCTGTGCAGAACACGGTGACGCTCCAAAGCTGGTGTGCAGGGCCTCCGGGCACAAGCCATCTTAGTAAGACAAGTCAGGGTGTCACAGTGGCAGGATTTTGAGCTATTCGTTGAGGAAAAGCAGAACTTCTCCAGGTAGAGACAGGATGGAGGAATTCAGCCGCCCTGTTAGGTGAAGCAAGGGACCGCCAGGCCGGTTTGGGAAAGCAGAAAGGAGGTGAACCGCATCTGAGATCTGTGACCTTCCAGGGGAAAGCAGAGGTAGGACCAGATTAGAGAGAGCCTTAGATGTTAGGATTAAGAACCTGGATGTAAGGAGTGCTGACAGCTTTTGAACAGAGCCGTGACCCACTCATGAACTCAGCAAGAATTACCTGGTTTTGCTGAGCAGAATGTGGGAGTTGGCAGACATGGCCAAGGACAAATTCACTCGGGAAGTTATTGGGGTGTCGCTGTGTGGTGATGGTGGTACAGGGGCAGAGTTGCCGGCGAGGAGCCCTGCTATTCCAGGAACTCGAAGACCTGTAGGTGGAACGGAAGCTGGCTGTGATCGGGAGGAATGAAACAAGTGACAAAACCTGGAAAATTAGGAGCCGGAGGTCATGTTTGAGAGGAAGCCAGTGGGCTCTGAAGGGCAACGAGGACAAGAACACAGATGCTCGGAAATGAGGGGTTGATCTTCAGCGGGGTTGGTCGGGAGCCATCATTTGCCAGGGGACAGGGAGCTGCTTAAGACCTCAGCTCTCTAAGGGTGGGTGACAGCAGGGGACACTGCCCATGAGGGCAGCCGGGACCTCAGGAGCCAAGGATGAGGAGAGGGACAAGGAAGAGGAGAGTGCCCTGGGGGAGAAGGCGCAATGCCCGGTGGGATATTGTACCGGAGAACCCAAGGGAAGGAGCTGATTGCTGGTACAAGAATGGCCAGGAATTTCTCAGAAGTCCTGGGGGTGGGGGTGGGTCACGGGCCACCATTCACAGAGGCCCAAGTCCCTCCTGCAGGGTGGCGTGGCCTCTGCCTATCATCTGTGTGTACTCTCCTGCGTCGGATCATCTCTAGACTGCTTATGATGCCTAGTCCAGAGAAATGCTATAAAAATATAAAAAAGAACAACACTAAAGATTCACCTTCCTCCCATGGTAAGGAGATCAAGAGGTGGAGAAGGAAGGAAGAGGGGAGAGGGGATGAAAGAAGGGAAGTAGGTGCATTGTGTGCAGCCACCCACTCCCACAAGAGAGGCACGTGCTGCAGACTGCCCATGTGCACTACTTAAAAAAATAATGAAGGGAAAAGGCCAGGTAGATTAAGGGCAAATGTGGTATTTTCCTGGGGCGGCGGGTGTTTTCGGTTGTTGGTCGCTGGAGTTCATGGCTCCAGAGGTTTGACGATGTTCGTGAGTGGTCCCTTGAGCTGGGGAGCCCGCAGTTGCCATGGGCTCTGGGAGAGGTGGCTGCAGGGAGGAAGGAAGAAGAGGGCTGCTATGTTTGTGTTTGTTTTAAAGCTGGTGCACGTCAGTGCCTGAACCCAAGCCACTTGGATTTAGAGCAGCTTCCTCCTCCTTCAGAGCTTTCCCTCAGAAGAAGCAAATCGCAGAGGAACGCCATTTCAGTCTCTCTGGACCTCAGGACGGGTTTTTTTTTTGGCCCGTTGTTTGTGTCAGTCCTGCTCTTGCCTCTGCCGCGGCTTCCCCCGGCAACCTGTGAGGTCAGACACGGCTGTGTGCCGTTGTTAGGCAGCAGCTCCCGGTCGCCGGGCCCTGCTAAATTTGGAACACGCAGGAGTTCCAATCTAGTCTCCATGCAGTGGGGAAAAATGAGCCCCTGACTTTGAATTTTCGGAGGTCGCGCATTTGCGGAGTATGAAATCAGTGTGCTGACGATCGTTGTCTTGCTTTAAAGAATTCTGGAAACATTCACTGGAGAATTGCTGCGCCGTGCTGTGCAAGCTGAGCTCTCTCCAGGGCATCTTCTAGAAAAAAAAGAAGTATTATGTTCAAGCCCCCACAGGAGCTGAATATTTTATACCAGTGCTTTCTAAGATAAATAAAAATAGGACACATGCACACACAGACACACACACACACACACACACACACACACACACACACTCAGGTACCTTCCGTACCTCACACCAGTGAAGCTCAACAAAACAACAACGAAACACTCATTAGCATTTGAGATGGAAAAGATTTTCCAGCCCAAGCTGAAGATGTATTCTCGCAGTTTAGGATCCTCCCTCCCCTTCCCTGCCCTTCCCTCTCCCTCCCTCCCTCCTCTCCTGCCCCTCCCTTCCCTCTTCTCATTTAAAGAGTTACGCAGTAGCTCTGCAGAGATTCGAGTGTTCCACCATCCTCTTCTCCGAAGTTTAGTCTTTGAGTCTTTAGTCACATATTCATTTCACTTGACCTCCCAGCAATGAGATAGGCAGCCCAGATACTATCATTAAATCCATACTGCAGATAACGAAACAGGGGTTCAGAGTGGTAAGTGTTAGTGGAGGGGGACGGTTTTCACACAGCTCATTAGGGATGGATTCAGGGTTGAAGTTCAGGTGTTTTAGCTCCAAGTTTATTACGATTTTCTCATTCTTCAGATGGGATTTTTGACATCAGTGTTTCCTTTTATTCTTAAATCAACATGGAAGCTTCATGGAACAGCGCTTCGGACTCTGGGAAGACCTTGGCTGTGGAGAGCCCAGAAGCTGAAACTGCAGGCCTTCAGGGACATGGAGCCTCACCAGAGATTTGGCCTTTACTGAACAGAGCTTCCTTGTTAAGCGGGATATACTTGAGGCTGGAGCTTGACACACAGAAAGCCTGCGGCCCTGGGGAATGGGACGCCCAAGCTGAGGAATGGGGGAGTGGCCCACGTGGTGCCTGCTCTGCAAGTGCCAGGGGGCGTGGCCTGGGTGTGTCTGGGAGGTGGGGTTTTCCACAGGGCTGCCTTTGACACCGAGTCTGCCACTCCCACCACAAGCTTTGCATCCGTCTAGTCAACTGAGCTCGGATGGAGAATACTGGGGAAAACTCGTGCCTGTGTGTGACTTCTGCTTTGCTTTGTCAGGGTTGCAAATAACGCAGTGTAGCAATTCTTCATACGCCGCTGATGTGGATTTAGGTGTGGCATGTCATTTAGAGACGGGTAAGGAGGAGGTACCTGGGCTATATGCAAATACGATGACTTTTTACACAAAGAGCAGAGTGCAGATTTGTGGTCTCTGTTGGGGCTCCTGGAGCCGTTCCCTCTGTGGACAACGAGGGGCAGCTGTGCTGTTTTCACAAAGAAGGTGCTTGTCCCCTTCTTGGGAAATCAGTCTGCGATGGTGGTTTTCTGTACGTGGGAGCTCACGCTTCAGTTAAGTGGAGCACTTGCAGGACTGCAAAGCTGCGCTTGGGAGGTTGCCAATACTCGAACCCTCAAGGAGTCTTTAAATATTCTTCACCTGGGAGCTGGTCCAAGCAGCCGCTTGTCCTGCGCCCTGCACCGCTCCTCCGCATGGAGCTCCTGGATTCCTGCTGGCTGGAGACACGCGAAGCCCAGATCGGTGGCTGCTCTGCTTCATCACTTTGGAGGATGAGACAGTGAGTGAGAGCCAGGCTCTGCGAAGTCTGTGGCACTCCGTGGATCAGCAGAGCCACAGCCACTGTTTTGCTTACTGGTGGATCACTGTGTCGATCCACTGCACTGGGTAGATTTTTATTTTATTTTTCTTGCGGTACCAGGGATCGAACTCAGGATCTTGAGTTTGCCAGGGAAGCACTTATTCCACTGAGCCTCTGGGTGGATGTTTTAAAAATTATACTGAGATAAAACTCACACATGAAGTGTACAGTTTCAAGCTTTTTGCTATATGGTTGGACTTTAAAATTGTTGTATTAGATATAAAATCTGCCGCTTGGATAACTTTTGATGTGTAGTTTAGAGGCATTAATTACATTCAGGGCTTTTGGTGAGCACCAGCACTATTTCCAAAACGTCTCCTTACCACAAACAGAAACATTGTGACCACTGAAAAGCTATGCCACCTGAAAGTATTTTTTTCTTTGTCTCCTTTTTCGTTTTGTATTTTTTTGGTTGAAATTGTTTTGCAGGTGAGGTTTAATTTTTGTTTCCCTAGCCCCTGAAAGCATTTTTGTAATGCATTTTGATTACCACCATCAGGTAGATGTGGCTTTTGAGGAAGATTTTTACTATTCTAGTCTTTTCATGAAATTTTGTTCCTTCAGGAGAAGCTCCATGTAGTTCTCCCAGTATTACCCTGCAGAGAAGTGTGGGGTTGCTACGAAGGTCTCTCTCAGGATCCGTGTTGTGGGGAAAAGACAGAAGCAGAGCCCGGCAGGAGACCCCCGGGGTTGCATCCCAGGCCTCCTCCTCCTGTCCTGTGGAGCCTGGAACTGGGACATGAGCTGAGGCGCGAAGGTTTGAGGGGCAGTGTGATGGTGTTGAGAGGTGGCATGGTTAGGGGGTCACTAGGTTGTGAGAACTCTACTCTAGAAACTGGACTAATTTTTTTCTTTTTTTTGTGGTACTGGGGATTGAACTTGAGACCTTGTGCATGCCAGGCAGGCGCTTATGCCACTGAGCCATCTCCCGGGCACTGAGAATGGACTAATATTGTCCTGTTGGGAGAGGGTGAGTTCCGGGGGGACTGAGCTCTTGATAAAGGACGTCTGCCCTCCCTCCTTCCTCTCCTGCCATACTGTGATACAAATGAAGGTAAATGCTGCTGTCTCTTGGGCTTCCCATCCTTTAGAATCACAGCGAAATAAACTTCTAGTGTTGATAAATTACTCAGACTCGTAGTGATCCTTCTGTTTTCAGCCTCCTCAGCCCTGGGATTAAAGGTGTCCACCCCGACACCTGGACTGCGTGGCTGACTCGGCCCACCCTGGGTGTAGAGCTGGCGTGGCATGTGGTGCCAGGGATCGAACCATAGTCACTGAGCTTGCCTAAGCAGGCATTTTAGTCTGCTGAGTTATCTCGCCACCCTCTTTTTTTGTGGTGTTTTGACAGCTGATAATGGATCTGTTATGGGGAAACAGAGATAGGTCTTTATCCATTCGGATTCTCCAGTCATAGGTGCGGCAGGAAGGGCAGGTCCTTGGTAATTCTCTCCCACCAAGGACAAGACAGAATGGGCAGTGAGGGGCCATGACTCAGCAGCTCCCAAGCTGAGGCCAGGTGCTTAGCTAATAGTTCCTGAAACTCTGCTGCCCACTGGGCAACCCTTGGCATCCTCCAGAAGTGTACGTCTGGCTTCACTGGTATGGGGTGAGAAGCAGGCGCGGGGAGGTTCCAGAGCCCCAGTGGGCCACACAGACTAGACCCAGGGCTTGCAGTGTGGAAAGGGTGTCCACACGGGGGGGGGGGGGGGGGGCAGCACCCACGTAGGTGTTTTCATCTTCGTAACCACTATTATGAGCTGCGTATTCTCGCGCTTTTGAGTATTCACCACCGCGGGAGGTACTGACCTTGGATGTAGGTGAGCGGTACTTGGCCAAACCGTGTCCCAGCTCTGAGTCTTTGCCCACGACAAAGACCATGCTAATACAGTGGAAGAAATGTGACCAAAGGCGCATGAGGACAGGTGCGGGATAGGGCAGAGACAGCGAACACTTCCTTAAAACTCCGAGGAGATCCAGAATGCATTATTCATAGGGAAGGACTTCAAATTCCTCTAACACTTAGATATATATTGTCTTTCTAGTAATAGAATGAATAAAACGCCAGACTATATTTACTTGTTACACTGGCAAAAGTGGGAGTAAGCCCCAGTACTCATTAGTGTTAAAGGTGGTAGCACAGGAATTTCCATGATTTTGGGGTGAGTATACATTGGTATGGGGTTTATCAATGAACATATGGCCGTATGTATATAAATTCTTAAAAAATAACTGTCTTTGCTATAGAAAATATATTTCTAGAAGTTTGTCTCAAGGAAAAAATAGGTGCATAAGTATGCATGCCTAAGGTGCCATTTCTTCTTTTCTATCATTTATTTACTTATTTATTTGGTAAAGGATCTCACTACACAGCTTGGACTCATAGTAATCCTCCTGTCTCAGCCTGCCCAGGGCTGGGATTACAGGGATGCACTGCCACACCCAGTTGTGGCAGCCAGCTTGGCACGGGACTGGCATGGCATATGGTACTGGGGATTGAACCTGGGTCCTTGCGCTTGCCAGGCAGACATTTAGACTGCCAAGGTACCTCTGAGGCCCAGGTTGCCATTTCTGAGTCTTGCTGGCATTTCCGGAAAGTGAGGAACAGCACTAGTGTTCACGCATCTGCACTGGCTAAGGGAGCTCGGGTGGGTGCCTGTGCGACTCTGAATCAGAGATGCAATTACGCGCATGTTCTTATTAAAAATGCCTGTAAGAAGCAGAGCCATGTTATTAATAAACAGTGCTTCTCCCCTTGGTAATAGAATTACAGACGAATTTTTGATTTCGTATTATTCTATAATATATAAACTTAAAATTTTCCATGCATATTAATTCAATTTTCATGTTACTTTACATTCATGAAATGCATAGAGCTATTTCCAGAATTTATCCAGCAGCCTGCGAGGGACAAGGCTGTAAGCCACAGGGTGGGTATTCTGGAGTTTAGGGTCATGGGATTTTAATTTTCTTCCTATGCTTAGGAACAGTTTACTGATTTTTCTAATGAGACGGTGTCGTTCCTATAATGAGACACTTAGCAAATAGCTTTAGAGGATCAGCACCCTTGCCCGACCTATTTTTCTGTCCACCCATGGGGGGACTTTGATTAGTGTTCCTTCCTCCACTTCCTTACTCTTGGCTTGGTATTTAAATAGTCACTGTCGTGGGTAGGACGGCTGTGTGCCTCGCCAAGCTAGAGGCAATTACGCTGCTCTTGCAATTGCTGCCCACATGCGCACTTTCCCTATTCATTTTCTTTCTTAGTGAAGCTCAGCCCTTAGCTAAGGCATTTCCAAGCGTAGCACCCGTCACCTGCCACGCTGCCTTTTGTCTGTCTGTTGAAGGACAATGTGTCATCCCAAATATTGACATTCAAAGAAGTCATTCTACATTTGCCCTTGGGAAGGGCTTTGAGGCTATAAAATTTACCACACACATAAGATGTGCATCA
>PVKN010041800.1:0-10491 GCA_004027915.1 Capromys pilorides
TATGTTTATCTTTTTTTCTTTTTAAAATTAAAAAACAATTATGTAGTCAGTTTACCTATCAGAAATCTGATGATTTAGTCAGTGACGAGGGAAGATTAATGGAATTATTTCTTTTCCATCTTTTTGATCCTGGGAACTGAGTGAAAGCTTTGTGCATCCTAAGCACATTCTTTACCACTTGCTACAATCCCAGCCTATTAATTTTGACTTATTATAGAGTTTCGTTTTGAAGAGTTGTACAACAGCCTCATAAAATTGTTAATTTAGGGGCTGGCGAGACAGTTCAGCGGTCTAAAGTACCTGCTTAGGCAAGCTTAGGCAACCACAAGGACCGAGGTTTAATCCCTGGCACCACATGCTGCACCAGCCCCACCCCCAGGGCAGGCTGAACCGGCCATGACATAAATAAAGTTTTTTTTAAAAAACGTTCATTTTAAAAAATTTATATTAAAGTTGGTTGTGAAGTTGAGGATATGGTTTTGTAGTAGCACTGCTTAGCATACATGAAGCCTTGGGTTCTGTTTTTAGCACTAAAAGAGACAGCCGATACTTTGTAACTTGAAAATGTAAGGAGAAATTATTTCTGTATTGTACTGAGGTCCAATGCTGTGCCTAGGTTTTAGGCCATTGTCTTTTTTTTACAAAAAAAAAAAAAAACAACTAATTATGAATCTAAAAGCCCAAAGAGTATTTATGATGCATAGTTTTATTGATATATGATATATTTAAGACACAGAGAAAGGGAATGCTTAAATATTTGCCATATTCTTGCTAAATTGTCAACTACTCAAAGGCAGTTTTCTTCGCATAGCTGGAGCATAATTCTCTGTAGCCTCTGGAGAGGTAAGGTAACTTTAGTTTCTTAGAGATTGTGAGATGCATGTTTTCTAATCCTCAGTAGGGCTACTTCCTGCATCTTCCTACTTTTGTATTGTCTCCTGAAATAGGTTAGACAGTGTGAATACTCTGTGCCTAAAAAAGTTTGGCCAGAGGTAGCTCTAAGCATTATACTCCCAACTTTCTTTCCTGCTGATTCCACTCTAGTTCCCATTAGGTCTCTAGCATCAACAGTGTTTGCCAAGGTATGCTAAACTCCAATTCTTTGTCTCTAAATATGCTACTTTAAGAGAATGAGAAAGAGAAGTCATTGACTAAAAAGTTTGAATCCCAGATTCTGACCATAGTAGTCTCACTGGTTGGAGTGGCAAAAAGTATTGTCCTGTTCCAAAATCGTATAATAATTTGAATGTTACAAAAGTTTGAATTTAACATTTAAGTCTTTTGGTGTAATAAAGTATTTTTCAATGAGAACATAGGATTTTTTGTTAAAATTAACCATAAAACAATATTTTTATACCCATGCCTATTTACTTATGCAGTATGAATTTGCATTTCTTTTAATTATTCATGTGATCCTTTAGCATTTATTTATTTATTTATTTATTTATTTATTTATTTAATCTTTTTGAGACAGGGTCTCATTATGCAGCTCAGGCTGACCTTGAGCTCATTTTTGTAGCCCAGGCCTGTCTCAAACTTGCACCAGTTCTCTTGCCTCAGCCTCCCAAATGCTGGTATTACAGGAGTGAGCCACTGCGCCCAGCTGTTAGCTTTCCTTTAGTAAACAGCCTGTTTAGTGTTCTGCCCACTTGTCTGTTCTCCTTGCTGCTTCCTGTCTACAATTATCTATTAAATTTGTGGTATTTGTTCTTTTTTCTAAAAACATTCACTTAGCTACTCTGATTTTAGAATCCATTATAAACTTGGACACTAGAAGGAAATGATTTTTAAACAAACATATTTGTTGTATATTATGTATATTGATATCAAAACATAATGAACTACAGTGGATGTTACGTGCAGTGCTAGGAAAGAAAGAAGGTATGTCCAGATGACATGGGAAAATCAAGAAAACCTAAACCAATTCATTTAAAGTATAGAAATAAGAAATTTATTTGGTAAACAGGGCTGGCTCTCCCTGTGTAGTCTAGGCTGATCTGCAGCTCAGTCCTCCTACCTTAGGCTCCTGAATGCTGGGATTACAGGCATGCACCACCACACTTGGCTAGAGGGAGAGCTTTTAAAACAGATATCTCATTGTTAATACATAAATTTATTGTTAATATTGTAGGGTTATTAGAGCATTCAGGTATCAGTAGGGTCCCATTTTAGATTTAATATCATTAATGGCATTGCTCTTATTTCTCTAGTTTAAAGTTGTACCAATACAATTAATTCAATGCTTTTACTGTGAGTTACTGTCTTCCCCTTTTTGGGAGAGGTGGTTGTTGCATGTAAGGCAAGTGTCGCAGAGCTGTCCCCTCACCCCCAAGTTTTCCATATTCTTATAAAACTTACTGTCAGTTGTAAGTATAACAGTGTATAAGTACTAACAATGTCCTTGTAGGGGAAGTCTTTACATTATTTGATGATGTTATTTAATAGTGATTAGAGAAACGAGATATGGGGACGGTAGGATATACCTTCCCTAACTCAGCCTCCTTCAGTGAGAAGTCATTTATTGCAATCTTGTCAAGTCACTTGGATACTTGGATACTTGGATACTTCACTAACAGGAAATTCACTTTTACCAATATAACTTAATTGGTTGTGAAATTTTCTGCTTTATAACACTTGACAAAAGTAAACTATAAGTAAAGTTGAGGAATAAAAATATTTTTTCAAGTGTGCACTCTTAGTGATCATTTTAATAAGTAGAAATTTTAAGGTACTAAATCTCTTGAATCTCTTCTTACTAGTCTTCCTTTTATAGAATCAAAGGCTTGCTGGGGAGATAGCTCAGGGGCACAAGCGCCTGCCTGGCAAGTCCAATGTCCTGAGTTCGATCCCTGGTTCCGCAAAAAAGTAAAATAAAATAAAAATATATAGAATCAAAGGCTTTAAACTGTTTTATTTAGCTATGTGTGAGAGATAAATGTTCATTTGTTCAATGGTCATTGTTCATCTTGTCCCTTAAAATATGCTTCATAATTCAAATTATCTGTTATGTTAAAATATATACTTTCAGTTATTTTTACCTAAATGTCTTTTGTTTAGGTATCTCACCATGGATGAGACACGCAAATTGTTACTTTTGCTGGAATCTGATCCCAAGGTTTGTTCTCTACCATTAGTGGGAATGTGAGTATTGTATTATTTATGAATATCTTTCTGCCAGGTACATATCCAAGTACATACAAAAGCACATGAATCAGCCGTAGCATGAGTGTATATATATATATGATCTCACAAAACCAGTGTTTAAGTTTTTTTTTTTTTTAATGGTAAAATCAACTAAAAAGTTTTTCCTCAGTCATAGGAAGAATTCCAGCACATACAACAGATAAAAATGAATTCTGGTTGAATTTAAAGGCCTAAAACTATTTCTTCAACTCTATTTTACTTCCCCTATCCTTAAGGACTCAAAATAGTACTGTTAAAATCCACTCCCGGACAGTTCTGCAGAAATTCCTTTTAGTGTTAATGACATGTGGACAGATTATTCAGAAATTTATTATTCAGTATTTGTTGTGTTTTTCATATACTGTATATATGTATATAGTGCTGGTGTATGTGTGTATGTGTGTGTGTGTGTGTGTTAGAATTTGAAGGAATTTATAATCAACGCAATAAAATTCATATAGAAAAATAAAAAAAGTATATGGTTTCCTGTGAAAGGAATAATATAGACAATGAACACTATTAGTATTTGTGAGAGAGAAACGATAGGTGCATTTTCTTGCAGAAGGCAAACTTGAACTAGACCTTCAATTGTTTGGCAGTGGAAGGAGTGGCCTCCCTGTGAGAGAATGACAAGTACCAAGTTGATGGCACAGACTCTTCTCTGGACCAAGAAGTCCACTTGCAGTCTATTGCTGTGGTTCTGGTTGGCTATAGGTTATGGATGCCTAAGTGAACATTCACCAGGAACCTTACATTTCAGGCCCCCTATGAGGTTTATAGGGTACCCATGGCATTCATCCTTTTAATACTCCCTGAAGACCTTTAGACTAAAAACTTCAGTCCCTGCCAATTGAGCTCATTCTTTCTAGTCTGTTACCCTGTCTTCACCTCTGTAAACCATCTTCTTACCCACATCTCAGGTGAAGAGATCAGAAGGAAATGTGTATTCTTTTTTTCTCCATATGCTGATATGATGTAGCCATGTATATATCTGTATATAGTATTCTCCTTCTAAATTGTCAGTGTGTATTAAGTTTAGTTAGATTCAGGGTTGGTTTGTTAACTTTATATATTTGTCAGGTCTTTTTATGGTTGTTTGAGACACTGGGAATTGAACCAAGGGCTTTATGCTGGGCAAATACTCTGCTACTAATCTCTGTCCTCAGCTCTTTGTGAGGCTTTTTAATATATTACTGGTATCTTTTGTTACTAAGACAAAATACCCAACACACAAAGTTAAAGGGAAAAAAGTCTATTTCAGCTCACAGTTTATAGAGGTTTCAGTCCATAATCAGCTGGCTTCAAGGCAGGATGGCATAGCAGAAGGACATCAGAGAGGGGAAACAGCCCATGGCAAAGCAGGGCAGGCAGAGGGCAGCCAGCAGTGAAGAAGCAAACAGCAAGTGACAGCAGTAGCCTTCTTTCTGTCTCTTACATCCTGTCCAGGCCACCCACCCATAGGCAGGTATCACTCACACCCGGGGTGACCTTTAATCTTAGCATTGCACCATTAATCCCAGCATCACACATCCTAGATCCAGCCTCCAGCTCTGAAAATTCTTGCTGTGACCAGATGAGGCTTTAGAGAAACCTCTAGATATAAGCTATAACAAATGGTAAATGTCAAGAATACTACCTTAAGAACCAGCCAATCTAAAGAATGCTAATTTTGCTGGGGAGATAGCTCCGTTGCACAAGTGCCTGCCTGGCAAGTGCAAGGTTGTGAGTTCAAACCCTGGTCCCACAAAAAAATAAAAAAGAAGGAAATAATTCTAATTTCTGAATGACTATAGACTTTGTATGTTTTCTCTTAGTTGGCTATCTGGAATTGTACATATCTACAGTCCTCAAGTATGGGCTTGCTGCTTGCGATTTATGTTCAGTTCTTCTCTTCAAGAAAGGCAAGTGACATTTTATTCTGTAATATTTAATTTTGGTCCCTCCCCCCCCTTTTTTTTTGTAGTACCAGGGATCAGACTCAGGACCTTGTACTCACTGTGCAAGCACTTACGCAGCTGAGCCATATCCCTGGCCCTATATTTTATTTAAAGTTCATACTTGAACCTTTTATACTATGGGCAAAGGTTCTTAAGAAAAACAGACCTTTACCTCTAATCCCAGCCTTGGGAGACAGAGGCAGAGGATTGCCAAAAGTTTGAGCTGGCCTGGGCTACATAGTTCAAGGCTGGTCTGAACTGCATGGCAAGACCCTATGTCAAAAAGAAAGACAGAGCCAAAAAAAAAACACAGAAAAAAAAAAAAGAGAGGGAGGGAAAGGGGGGAAAGAGAGAGACTAACATAAATGGGAATAAAACTAAACAAAAAAGATGAGGCAATTCTATATCTGGAAATAGCAAGGGATTCACTTTGCTAACTACAGAACTGTAAGCAAAGAACGTACATTTTAGGGTACAAAACCCCCCTGGAGATCATCTGTGGTAGCATCTCATTTTATAAAATTAAGAGATTAACTTTCAGTAAAATGACTGAAATACGTTTGAGTTTATATGTAAGCTTTAGATCCTGTGATAGAATATATGAGAATAACAACTAAAGGAGAAGAGGCCTATTTTTTACCTCATAGCAGCAAAGAAGCAGATAGTGGTAACTATAATGCTAAGTATGGCAATGTCAGAAATACAGGCGAAAAATAGCTCAGCAGGAAAAGAGATCCAGAAAAAGAACAGGGCCACAACAGTTGAATGAATTTAGCCAGCCATAGCTGAGGCAGGTCCTAGCTGCTACAAACAATATGTGTTTTAGACAGTGTTCGTGGATATGGGCAACACCACCCAATGACTGTATATTTGTTTTTGACTAATTGTATACCAGGTCATTTTAGTTTTTCCTGTGGAAAGGTAAAGCATTCAAACCAAGGGTTCTAGGGTAGACCTTTTTATCTTGTTCCCATGATGTTGACTATTAAATTTGATGGCCTGATTATGATATAGAATGTAGGTGGTCAGGGAGGCAAAGACAAGGAACAAGCCAGCTGCTGTCTGAGCCAACGCCTGAGGCATAGGATACCTTGTGTGAAAGGCCCTTTACACTTCAGGGAACCACAAGAGCTTTTGTAGAGAAGGGAGGAGTGGCAGGTGAGCTGAGAGAGGGAGGCACCTGTGGGGATCCGTTCGTCTTACTGTGAATGGTTCAACCCTGGGGAGACAAGGTGGTAGGAATGAGAAAGACAAGACAAAAAGCTGGGTTACGTGGTCACCAGTCTGCCTGATGGGCAAGACTAACTCAACAAAAGGCTCCTTTATTTATACTTTGGCAAAGTTTGTATCTCAGGACACAAGATTGCTTAGGGACTAATGGCTGGCCTGAACCAGACAGGATGTTTTTCTCAGCACTGGGGTAGCTTGTTTGCTTTAGACAGTAAGACCCAGTCCCACCTACACACACTTGATCAGTTTCCTGGCTTCCTATGGCTCCCAATAGGTAGCATTAGGTCTTCCCAATATCTTACTCTTAAGGAACTGTCTATTCTTGTCTTTTGCCATTTTTCTCTTGAAATATGCTTTGTCATATTAGTTTGTAAGATCTCTCTTTCTCTTCCCTTTGCATTCTCTTTCCTCTTCTCTCCCATGCTCTCCTTTCCTCTTGTTTTTTCTCTTGCTATGTATAATAAAAACTACATATTAATCTATAATAAATCTCCAAAATTTCTGTTGTTTCATTTACTTTATGTTAACAATATTTTTTCTAGATCTTATTTTATTGTTTGACATTGCTGGGAATCCAGCCCAGAACCTCGTTCATTCTAGTGAAGGACTCCACCCTCTAGAACCTGAATATTTTTTTTTAAAGTTTATTATTTTTTAATTATTTATTTATTTATTTGTTTCTTTATTTATTTTGTGGCTGGCTCAGCCTGCCCTGGTGGTAGGACTGGTGCAGCACATGGTGCCGGGGATCGAACCGCAGTCCCTGCAGTTGCCTGAGCTTTCCTAAGCAGGCGCTTTAGATCACTGAACCATCTCACTAGCCCCAAGAGTTCGCTTTTTTTTTTTTTTTTTTGCGGTACTGAGGATTGAACTCAGGACCCTGCTCTTGCCAGGCAAGCACTTATTCCACTGACCTATCTCCCCAGCCCCTTTTTAAACCTCATGTATTTGTTTGTGTTATGGCCTGCTCAGCCTTCCCTGGGGGGGGGGGGGGGGGGTAGTGGCGCAGCATGTGGTGCCTGGGATCGAGCCGCAGTCCCTGCGGTGAGCCTAAAATTTCCAACGCGCACACTTTAGACTGCTGAGCCGTCTCACCAGCCCTAGAACCTGAATTTTTAAAATTAATTTTATTGATACATTTTAGATATACATAGTAATAACATTCATCATATGGAACTTGCATAATGTGTCCTTTTTATTCCCTATTCCTCTCCCTACCCTTTACCTCTCTTTTCATTTACAAAAACTTTGTGTTCATTTTTTCCTTTTACCTACCTTCTCTGCCCTCCCCCCTATTTCCCCTTCCCACTTGAACATTTTCTTCCTATTTCACAGTATCTGTTACATATTTTAGTTTTCTACACTTTCAGTTTCATACCGGAGAAATCATGCAATATTTGAACATGTGTATCTGATTTATAGTCTAAAGCTTCATCCAGTTACATAGAAATGTCTCCAGTTTAGAGTATTCCATTGTATTAAAAAAAATCATTATCTTTTAGCTTTATTTTTTAGTACATTTGCAGTAGAATTTTTTGAAGTCAAATTTACAGTCTTTTGTATCTTGTTTAGAATATATTTGCCTGTTTTACGACTAGTATTAAATTTTTAAATGGTGTCTTCAGATGTTTTTATAGTTCTACTTTTACATTATATTTTGTCTTTGCAGTAGAATTTTACTTGTAATAAATGTTAGGTTGTTTTTTCTATGATTACTACAGTTAGGTGGTGACAGACACACAGGTTTTTTTGCGGGGGGAGGGGGATCCTTTATGAGACAATGTCTCTTTATACAGTTCAGTCTGGCTTGAATTCACTTTGTTACCCAGGATAGTTTTGAACTCACAAGGACCCTCCTGCCTCAGCCTCCTGAGTACTGGGATTACAGGTGTGCACCACCACACCCAACTAGCACAGTTTTTAAGAAGAGATATTTATAAGTCACTAAGTTGCCCAAGCTGAGGTCAGATTTACAGCCCTCCCACCTCAACCTCCCAAAGTACTGGGATTGTAGGTGCACATCATTATATGAGTCTTCGTTTATCAGTGATTTTGCTTTAAATTCGTGTGGACAATAAGTACCCAGTTAAATGAATTTTGAAGCACCCTTCTTTGTTCAATCTAAAATATTCATTAGGCAATTTCTTTAATACTAGAGCTCTTAATAACTGTCATAATTTAAGTTGGTACTTTATAGAATTCTAAGCAGTGGTCTTACCTAAATTCAGAGAGTCATTCTGCTTCTCTATTTTTCTCTGCTTTTTTTTTTGGCTAGTCTAATGTTATTTTCATTCAACTTTTTATACACTGGTGAGAACTAGTAAATGTATTTTTAGATAATTTCACTTGAAGGATTTTTTCTTTTGTATATGTAGTATGAGAAGTTGAATCCAGAGCACTGACCTATATCCCTAGTCCTTCTTTAATTTTGAGACAGTCTCACTAAGTTGTCATGCTGAGCTTGGACTTGCGCTTGTCCTGCCTCAGCCTTTCCAAGTTGTAGAGCTGCAGGCACAGTGTCTTGCCTGCCCTTCAATGACTCGTGTTGACTTTAAAAATGAACATTTGCAAAAGTATTTGTTGAGTCATTCAGGGAAAAATAAAAGTGTTAATTTTATCAATGTTACTAGTGAAATATAGTTATTCATTTTTTAAAGTCTTTGCGAACTGATTATGGCAGATAGCTAAACAATACTGTGTCATCACTAAAATAAAGATCTGATATAATAAAAAATAATGATATAGAGTTGCAAATAATAAGGCCTAAGGAAGAATTCTGAGTAACTTTAAAAACTTGTTTTCTTGCTGAGACTAAATATCTGATACTCAAAATTAAGAGACAAAAAGTTTATTTGGCTCACAATTTGTAGAGGTTTCAGTCCATAATGGGCTATCTCCAAGGCAGGGTGACTTGGCAGACAAGGACTGCAGAGGAGAAACAGTTCATGGTGTGCGAAGATCACAAAGCAAGCAAGCAAGCAAAGGACCTTAGCTGCTTCTTTCTGCCTCTTTTATATTCAGTCTAGTCTACCAGGATTAGGGTGGTACCAGTCATGGATTGATAAAGTAATTACATGCCCTTAATCCCAGTATCGCACACTCTAGGTTCAGCCATCTCTGAAAAAGCCACACTTAGGACTACATGCAGCTTTTAGGATACTTAAATACTGACTATAGCAGAGATATAGTCTCACTATTTCTCTAGTGGATGTCAAAGTCTTGGGCCCAAGTGACCCTCCTGCTTCCACGGCCTGGGAACATAGGAGTGAGCCAGTGTGCCTGAATTCTAAAAAGTATATACACTGCCATGGTGAATCAGATGGAATAGTTTTCATTCCATTCTGTTTCACTTATTCCTGTTTTGATGGTATTTCTAAGAAATATATTTTATAGGGCCAGGGCTATGTAGCTCAGGGGCACAAGTGGCTAGTGCAAGGTCTTGAGTTATTCTTGGTACCCCCCCACCCCCTAAAAAAAGAAATATACATTTCATAATAAATACATGTTTAATTAAAAACTAATATAAGCCAGGTGCGACAGGGCAAGCCTGTAATTCCAGCACTCATGAAGCTGAGGCAGGAGGATCAAGTTTGAGACCAGCCTGGACTACGTAGTGATTTCAAGGCCAACCTGAAGTACACAGTGAGAACCTATGTTACATGCTGTAAGAGTCAATCCCCAGCTAAGAAGTTTGCTTATCCCATATAAGACCACCAGAGATCAGGGCCTGATAATTTGGGAATGAATCTGCCTTCAAATCCTGCATGTCATTGCTGTTTCTGTTTCCCATTCCAACCCCTCCTACCAATAATATAAAAAGCCTAAATTTGTTCTTTAGTTTTCTTTTAATCATGGTACTCTTTTATTCTATTAACTAGATGGGGAAACTTACATGGAGGCTTGAGTATAATCTTGTCATCTTCATCAAATTTTAACTAATTGATTTTTTTGTCCAGGGTTTTTTCAGAATCTGGAAATTTCATCATAGTTCTCTATTCTTTGACACATAAGGAGCCTGAGTTTTACGAATGCCTTCCTTGTGATGGCAGGATAGCTGACCTTCGGTTTCGCTTACTAACCAGCAAGGAAACATTGCATCTTTTCAATGTAAGTGATTTGATTATCCAGTATGTTAATGGAT
>PVKN010041801.1:0-10491 GCA_004027915.1 Capromys pilorides
TTCCTTTTTCTCCAACCGTTGACCTGAAAACGTAGAACGATGTGAGGGTAAAGTGAAATAGGAGCACTTGTAAAGCAGGGGCTGGCGTGTGTAAGAAAGGCTCGGCGGGGGTTTTCTCTGATAGCCAAGCAAACATTGTATTACTTCAGGGTGGAGATACCTTAGTTCCTCTTCGAGGCAGATTGCCCAGAAGGGCCCTTATAGGTTTCGTCTAGGTTGCTGGGAGGAAGAGTTAGGACCAGGGATTTGCCTTCTCTCAGAGAGGGAGGAAGGGATTTGTACCCAGACTCAGAGCTCCAGTTTACAAACCCCACTCCCGCCCAGGTGCTGGGTAGCTGGTTTCCTGGACTACTTCATAAACAAATGACAACTCAGTGCAGGCATCTGACCAAAGCAGTTAGTTAGTTTCTCCCCTCACTGACAGGCCTTTCTCAGGTGTGCACAGTAGAAGGCAGCGGGAGCTTGCGCCTCAGACAGGGAAGCACCTCTCCCCATATTTCTCGTTTGGGGTGATGGACCCCAGAGTCCTCATGCCGCCTTTTATTGGCTTGTGTTCTTTTCCAATAAAGCCTTCTGTATAAGCTGTGCCTTGTGGTGTGGAGTTTGCTCTTAACTTGTCTCACCTCTATCATGCCTTGCTTAAGTGTTTACTTGGCTTCATTGGTTTAAAAAGTAAATTTTGTTATGCGGACATTGTTAGGAGAACAGATCAGAAGCTTAATGCTGTTTAAAAGATAGTTTACTTTTCAAAAGAAGGTTACCTTCCATGACAGGGAAGCTCCTTGGAAGGCAGGGATGTGTGTGTGGCGGGGGAGGATGGCAAGAGCTTTTATTGTGGTTTCTGTCGACAGGAACAATGAAGGTAGGGTAAGCACGTGTAGTTTAGCCAGTATGAAAAGATTCAGTGCAATGTGGGGCATTGAACTTGTCCCTAGTCATTTGGTACCCCACCCTGAAGTGATGATGAGGGATAAGGGTCCCCTGAGGGGGAGAGCCTGACAGGAAAGGTGGTGGTGGTGTGTGGGCCCTGTTCCATTTGAAAGGCATGCTCACAGGTGAGTTGGTTGCTATTTCTAGGAATTGATTAGCCTTGGGAGTGACTTCTCTTGTTATTAAGGCCCCAGATGTCAAACCCTTGAAATGATATAAGATGTGTTTAATACACCAACCAGTGCTATTTAGATATTTTATATTATCTCCAAGTTCTATAACTGCAATGTTACATTATTAGCTCCACTTTTACGAGAGGAAATGGGGCCTGAGAAAGGTTTGGTCAGTGACTATATCTGAGTAATGTCACACACCTAGTAAGAGACTGCAGTGTGATTCTTACTAGGGTGATCGAAGTCTAAAGCTAGTGCTCTCTCTGTTAGCTGGAACAGTGTCTTCCAGGTTAAGATCCTGTGGGGACATACATAGTTCACATCAGGCACATGACAATATCATATTGACCACTAAGACTTTAAAGTTTTGTTGTTTTTTTTTTACTATAATTCTAGTACTTCTTTTATATAAGGTATACTATGATTCATGTGTTAGGTTGAGTGATAGAGATGTAACAGCAAAATTGTTGATCTACTGCATTTCAAAACATTGTAGTTATGGATAAAACGAATATTATCCAAATAGTCCCAAAGGTGTATATACGGATAAAGTGAGAGAAACACTTGGAGGGAAAGAAATGCATTTTTTTTTTTTTTTTTTAGTTTTGTTTCTACAACTCCAAGCTCTGACATAGAGGAGCGTACCCATGCAGGAGGTCAAGAATGGGTAAAGATGATTCTTTTATGGTTATGAACTTTGCTGGGCTTCACAATCATAGAAGACATGTTGGTGAGGCATACTGTCTACAGTACAAATTGATAGTATTACAGACACTGGATTGAAAGACAAGAGGCTGGGGCTAGGGAGATAGCTCAGTGCTATAAGTGGTTACCTGACAAGCACAAGGTCCTGAGTTCCATCCTTGGTTCCAAAAAAGACAATAGATATAACATAGATTAGTGATTAGTGGACACAGATCATTGTGGTATAGCCCAGGTAAATGCTAGGCATATATCTATACAAGATATGACAGTTCCTCACCTCTTGTTTTCCTAAATGCCAGGTGTTACATAACGAGACCTAGAGAGCTACTTGGGAGCCTGTGCCAGGGGGATTATAAATTTAAGGTGAGCCTTAGTAAGACTCGTTTGAAAATAAACAAAAAGGGCTGGGCGTATAATTCACTGCTTCCAGGGTTTATTCTCCAAGACTGAATTAAAAAATGAAATTACCGGTATACTACAGTATTAAGGAGAAATTCATAAAGTTACCTTGTAGAAAGCATCTTTTAATGTCTCGCAATGTATAGTTCAGGAAATGCTTTGTAAGCATCTTAGATTTCATTTTCTTAATGAATAGATGAACAAAGGACATCAGTATCCTCCAGTTATCAGGAAAGGCCACAAACTTCAGTCCTTCACTCTTGTCTAAACCCTTTTAGTGTGTTGTCTTGTCAAATCTCTCTCTCTCTCTCTCTCTCTCTCTCTCTATATATATATATATATATATATATATACATATATATATGAACATATATATATGTATATATACACACACACACTCACATACATAAATAAATATATATATGTATACACTTTGGCTCCCATAACACAGGTCCTCAATGTCTCCTGGCCAAATGGTGGCAGTAAACCTTCAGTATCTTTTCCACTTCAGTCTCCCAGACATCCCTGTGGCCATAGGAATCCCCTACACTAAACCAGACCCTTGATGGGCAGCTGTTACTCTACATGTGCCTCTTCTTGCCCTATACCTTAATTACTCCTTAGGTTCTTGAACAGGGCTCTTAACCTGGCTATGTGTCACAACCATGTGGGCAACTGACTGCAGCTCTACCTTGGAGATTCTGACTCTGAATCTGTCATTGGTTGATGCTGCATGGCTAACTCTGAGCCAAACCTACAGGTGACCACCATTAGTCCAACCTCTGCAAACCACATTTGACTTCTTCAGTTGGTCAGTGTGTTATCACAGCCTATCGTTTTTGTTTGTTTTATTTTTGTTTTCCCTGATCTGTTTATTTTTTTACAGTCCATCTGTTTTTGCTGAATGACCTTCTGCCTCTTTGCCTGGTCCACTGAGATCAGAGTCTACTCAGATGTCTCCTCCGAGTAGTTCTCTCTGGTTCTCCCAATTTTTCTCTTCTTTTTCTTGGTCAGTGATCTTTTATTGTGCTTTCCATACTTGGATTTATCATTCTGTGCTCAGCTGTGATTTTCCTAAATTGAACTAAAGAGTGCTTGGAGACAGAACCTGTATCCTGAGACCCTTGCTTGGTACATTGCCTAGAAGATAGTAAATGTACAAGTATTTGTTGAAATAGTAGATGAAATAATCTACTTCCCCTTTCCTTGTCATAACTGTATGAATTAAAGTCCAAAACAATTTTCCTTATTTGTACATTTGTAACTGTTATCCATGGTCCCTTATTTTATCATCATTGCAAATACTTAATAGTTGGGCAACCCTGGGTTCATATATAACCAGTTTGGGGTCTTGAAGAAATCCATACACTTTCAAGAAGCTTAGTTGCTTTATATGTTAAGCATGGAGATAATAACACTGTTGTTACTGTCACCCATAACATAATATAAGTAAGTTGCCTGGCTTAAAGTAAATGTTTACTAAGTTAGCTTCTCCCCCTTGAGGGAGAACCCATTCTATACTGGCAAGAATTAAGTATTTCACATGCAGAACCCAGTGATGTTGCTCACTGTATATATGGCTATGATTAGTTTATGATTCTCAGGAGCCTCATTTGGTGAGCGAACATAATTGTGTTTGTTCTCAAAGAGCTCTATTATTCCTGATGTCCCTAATATCCCCAACATTGCTCCTGAAGGTCTAGTTGGTTTCAGCAATACCAAAATTTAGTTTCACATCCTGACAAAATGTTGAATCATCTAAGATAAATCATTTTTTTATGAAAGCTGTGTTTTAGTCAGTTTTCTTGACAGTGCTATGTTCCCTGGTAACTGGAGTTCAAAACTTTGTGTTTACATTTGAAGCACTTGTGTAACACGAGCAATGTCGGCCTCAGGGACATCCTGAAGAGCTGGAATTCAGAAGGAATCTCTCAGACACAAGCCTCCACCAATTCCCTCAACAGTTGGGCAGGCTTTTCAGCTTTCTCTGCCCAGAATGTCAGGAGAGGCCACAGCCTTGGCCTGTTATGCTCCAAGAGAAGAAGAAGGACTTAAAGTTGTGAAGATTGAAGAAGAAACTTATGTTTGGGGGAAGGACTCTATCCTTGAGGGAGGCTCCAATAGTCAGGAGTTCTTCCGCCAGCAGTTCAGGCTGTTTGTTTACTCGAACTCTGCTGGGCCCCGGGAGGCTCTGAGACAACTGCAGGAGCTTTGCCGTCAGTGGCTGAGGCCAGAGGTGCACACCAAGGAACAGATCCTGGAGCTGCTGGTGTTGGAGCAGTTCCTGGCCATCCTGCCTGAGGGGCTGCAGTCTTGCATGCAGAGGTACCAGCCAGAGAATGGAGAGCAAGCTGTGACTCTGCTGGAGGAGCTCGAGAGAGGAGTTGATGAACTGAGGCAACAGGTATGAAGCAATAGTTTCATTTGTTCCTTTGACCTGTGTAGGCTATTGCCATTGTGAGTGGCATGAACTGGACTCTCAGGGAATTACACAACTTCTGTCTTTTGGTGTATTATTTGCCTATTGGTTGAAGTTACAAGGGCCCTTATTGGTTGTTTTCTGTATAATCCTCTAAGTAAGTGTCTGATTCTTCCTGTCCTTCCTGTTGCTTGAGGCATTTTGATTTTGTGTAGCTTGGGAATCACAGTGCGTTACTTGCTTACTCCTAGGACACAGCTCATTTCCAAGAAATGATCTGGAAGGAAATGACACCCATGGGAGCACTGACATCTCTGTGCAGCGTACCACAGCTCCTGGAGAGCCAGTGCAAGAGTGAGACTCAGGAGCCCCAGAGTTTCTATTGGAAAGGTAAGGACCTCACACCATTTAGGGTTGAGGACAGAGGAGAGAGTTCTCATACTTCTCTTGGCTTCTTCACAATAAATTGTGTAAGTACAAACCAAAGTCCAAAGTGCACAGGAACAACAAGTAGGAAGTCTGTGCTGAGGCTCTTGAAAGAAAAATGTCAGCAGGAGGGAGCTGTGTCTTCCCTTCCTGCCAAGAATGAGGTCTACATCCTGTTGCAGAGGATGAGCCATGGCCTGGAGGGAGGAGATGTTCACTAAAGTGTTGAGCTCTTCCTCACTGAGAAACGACTGTCTGATGCCAGAAAATCTCCACAGAAAGGTTAAATGATAGATAGTTTGCTGGGAAGCTGCTTAAGGGGATGGCGTTGCTGAGTGTCCCACATGGTGCGGGAACAGAGCATACCAGATCTAGGAAGAAAAGCACAGTCCTCTTCCATGGGTCTCTGGCCCCCTCTGCTGATAGAGGCCATATGCTGCTAGTATTCCAGGTTACTTGTGAAGGTCAGATCAAATGAGGAGGCAATAGATTTATAGCCTGGATTTTGGGAGGACATCTGGATATAAGCTGTAATATGCATTGTTTTCTCTGTGGTTTTATTGCTTAGAGTTATGAGCTTGGTTAGTGAGAGTCTATCTCAAGAAATAAATCAGTTTATTATATGATGATAGATTGGCTTTGTAAGGACCAAGCCTGAGGACGAGGTCCTAATGTGGTGGTGGAAAACCTATAGCATGTGTTCCAAAGGTCGCTGTATGTTACCATTGAATGTTGAAAGAAGTTTGCCATCACTCTTTTCAACCTTGACAATTCACCAAAGAAATCCATGTCACCATCTAATGAGTTCTCTTTCAAAACTGTCTCTGTTTCCCTCATACATCCTACCCCAATACTTCCCTTTTAGATAATGTCTGCACCAAGCGAGAGCTACATTAAAATGCATTTTCAAAAACCATCTACTCTCCTGTTGTTTGTTGTTGTTTAGAGATAGCATCTGGTTATGGAGCACAGGTTAGCCTTTAACTTGCTTACGTAGTCCATGCTGGCCTGGACATCATGGTGGTCCTCTTGCCTCCACGTTTATACTGTTAGGATTATTGGTATGTGCCACGACACCTAGTTATTCCCTTATTTTAAAGCAGCTAAATGACAGTATTAGCCATTTTTTCATCGCTATAGTGAAATACCTGAAGTTGCTAATTGTATAACAAAAGGAATATTTTTATTTTTAGCTTATGGTTTTTGTAGCTTCATCTCTGGGGATGCCCTCTGCTTTGTCATATCACAGTGGTGATGAGAATGATAAGAGCATATGCAGGATGAGTGATCAAAGTTTGTGGTAGGAAGCATAAAGTGACTTAGGTCAGGTTTAGGCTTTTATAACAGTCCTCAGAAAAATGAACCAAGGTCCCATGAGGAATATCTTAGTCCTTTTCAAGAGCAAAACCTCAGTTGACTGCTTCCACCTGTTAATCAGTTCCCACACCACCACACTGGGACCTGCTTGCCCATGCAAGAACCTTGTTCATGAGCATCACTCGGGGAAGTAATCTCTGAATCACTTAGGGTAAATTATTTCTGAAGGATAGAGACTCTATTGTAATTTAAGTGTTTGGAGGTCTTTCTATTTCTGGAGAATGTGTGTAGAGACAGGGTTTTGCTATATAGCCAAAGCTGGCTCTGCCTTCATGATCTGTGTCCCAAAACTTCACCTCCTCATACTGTCATCTCTGTGGTTATGATTTCAACATATGTATTTTGGTATCTGCACACATTCAGATCATAGAAGGAGGCAACTCTCAAAGCAGCTAAGGGAAAGAGGCATCATACTTGTAATGAGGTCTAGGTGGCTGTCGTATTAGTTAAGGCCACATCCTTAACCAACATGATTTTAGGCTAAAGAGCAATAGTACTGGGGTCCTATGAAGAGTTCTAATGAGGAAACCTGTGGCTTTTTTCTTTCCGAGAGCCTTCTATAATGTGTATCCCATCATTAATTCCTATATTTTGGGTGTTTAATCCTTATTTGTGTACTAAGTTTTCTAAGTACTCAAGTGGCTGTTACTTTAGTAGTAGTAGTAGTAGTAGTAGTAGTAGTAGTAGTAGTAGTAGTGGTGGTGGTATTTTTGTACCGGAAACCAAACTCAGGACCATCCCAGGCAGCTTCTTGTGCCAGTAAGCTATATTCTGGCCCTCTTAACTTTTAATTTCTGTCATTCTCAGGAATGACTTTAGTTAACTGTTTATCTAATTTTTGTAGAATCATAAATGTGTAGGTGAAAAGTAAAAATCTTTCAGCTTTTCTGATTTATATATGTGGTCACAGATTTTCCTCTTTTCATGCATTTCTTTGCATTTGTGATTGTGGTCTATGCATTTTTGGAAAATGTCCTACCACTGAATTAACACTCATTTTGTTTTTTTTCTTCAAGGTAGAGTTTCACTAAATTATTTAATCTGGCCTCAAACTTGTTAATCACTGTGCCTTAGGATCCTGAGAAGCTGGGAGTCGAGCTTGTGTTACCACCATTCCTACTTCAGTGTCATAATTTTACTTCATGTAGTTATGGATTTTGAAGAAGTATTTTATTTTATTTTGGTGTTTTTCAAGTGAAATGCTGGGTTTACAGACCTGTACCACCACTCCAGCCTGAAGAAGTATTTTAAATTATATAAGTTATATTGTTTGTTGTGTCTTATTCTATTACATATATTTATTTGGTCACCTTGGAACTTTCCCAAAACACAATTGCCTTCCTCCTTTACTTCCTGTCTACCTATTCCTGTCTAGTAGTAATCTCCAAAGTATATCTTCTGCTCTTACTTTGCTCAAAATGGCACAGATGCAAGTCTCTGAAAATTTTGTCCTTCATAATGTCTTTTTTCTTCTTTAATTAACTAAGTATCTTCTCCAATAATGCATAACTATTTCCTAGCTTCCTTGTTTTTAACTGATGATCATATTTGTCACCTCAAGCACTTTTCCTGGTTCACCATTATTGCTCTCCAATATTGCCTCTTATTTATTATATACTCTCTGATGGGGTCACCTCCATTTATCCCAAGCTAGTCTCTAAACTGACAAGCTAGTTGAGAGCTTTTCTCTTAATAGATAAAATGTCTATTTCATTTGCTTTATTTTGTTCTACTATAATCATTTCCTTGCAACATGGAGGCTGAATCAAACTTTCATTTTCTGTTCACATTTTTAGATGGCAAGATGGTGAGTGACAAAGTGTTGACAGTGAAAGAAGAAATTAATGAACATGTATCATCTGCAACTCTGATGTCGTTAAGAAGGCTCCCTGATAAAACTGCTTCAGGACAGGTAGTCAATGCTTTGGGAGATCTGGACAGTGCTGAGAAGCAAAGGGGAAGCGTTGCATGCAAAACAATGAGTCAGCTCTCTTCCCAAGAAACACATGTTAGTCCAGCACCCTTCAGCAAGAAAATCCCCAGAGAACAGAGCATCTTTCAATGTAACAGAAGTGAAGGACATCTTAGTCTAAACCCAAATGAAATTGCAAGTCAAAAAATTCACACAGGGAAGCTCTATGAGTGCTTTGACTGTGGGAAAACCTTTTGCCAGAGCTCAAAGCTGATTCGACATCAGAGAATTCATACTGGAGAGAGGCCTTATGTATGTGTAGAATGTGGCAAAGCTTTCAGCTTGAGCTCAGATCTCGTTAGACATCGGAGAATTCACAGTGGTGAAAAACCCTATGAATGTCGTGAATGTGGAAGAGCTTTCAGGGGCAGCTCAGAGCTTGTTAGGCATCATAGAATTCACACTGGAGAGAAACCCTATGAGTGCAATGAATGTGGGAAAGCCTTCAGTCGGAATTCAGCCCTTGTTCAGCATAAAAAAATTCACAGTGGAGATAAAACATATGAATGCATAGAATGTGGTAAGGCTTTTGCACGGAGCTCTATCCTTGTTGAACATCAAAGAATTCACACTGGAGAGAAACCTTATGAATGTAACAAATGTGGAAAGTCTTTTAATCAGAGCTCAGCCCTCACACAACACCAGAGAATACACACTGGGGAGAAGCCTTATGAATGCAGTGAGTGTAGAAAAACATTTAGGCACAGGTCAGGCCTTATGCAGCATCAGAGGACACACACCAGAGTCTAACAATTGTGTAGTTGTCATAGTGTCTTAACTTTAAAGTTTCCTGAGAGAGCCCAGCACAATTCATTATCAAAAGAGATCTACACAGCAATGTTAGAATTGTTGAAGTATTGAGTGGAAGAATGATAGGTATTTTCTAGAACTATTTGCAGGATGAGGACTCACCAATACCTCCCTGCCCATTTTACAACTAATGCAGATATACCTGCCATTAGCACTTTCACATGAAGTCCAGGATTAGGGCAGATACGGAAAGATGTCCTAGTATGAACTGTGCCCAGCAATGGCATTTCTGCATTTTGCATGTGGAGACATGGTGAGTTTAATTATGTGGAATGTGAAAGTTGAATTGTGCTCTTCTTCAGTTTAATGGTATACAAGATTGTTTAATAACCAAGGAATGGTTGCTCATTGTGCCCCTTGCTCATCTTTCCTGCCATTTTGAGCTTCCTGCTGAAGTTAATTCGGCCCTTGTTGAGCTCCTGCTATGTTTATTTACTGGGGGCGATATGGCCACTGAGTCCCTCCCTTATCAACTTTTTGCTCAATGTTTATGTAAAAAGACCTGTTTAGTAAATGAGTGATAAAGTAAAACATGATGTTTTGCTAAGAGAAATCCAGGCTCTTGTTCCAGAACAGGGCATGGATATCTTACGTGGTGTATGAGTCACTGAAGATTCCTTACATGTTATCACAACAGAGTTAAAACCTAAAGTATAGGAAGTTAGCCAGGCTAAGGGCACAGATGGAGAGGAAGTCATAGAACATATGTGGTGTAAAGATAATGGAGGTCTGGAAGCATCTTTTTGTTACGATTACACTCTAACAAGAGTTTATTTTTGTACTCGAGCTCAGAAGGCTGCACCTGTGTTGGTTTCTTTTCCTATTTATAATCATCACAGATGAAGTGGGCTCTGAGGCCTTCACATGCTCAGAATTAATGTGCTAGGAGACTAGTGCAATATGCATTTCAATGAAAAAATACATGTCAAAGGAGAATGGGAAATGGAACATTTGTGTCCCACCACCTTTTGGCTTAGGAAATGGAAAGATTGTAGGAACACAGTAATGGGAAATCTGCCTTCTCAGACTGCACTATTTGTCATTCCCTGTCCCTTTCTCTCAGTACCAGGTTCATTCTTCAGCCACTTGAGGGAAATAAATAGTTCTTGATGTTAATCCCTCAGATTGGTCATAATTATATTTCCCTGCTAGTTTTTATTTGAATAGTTTTACCTAACCCACAGTTCCTGAAGACAATTCCTGTAGGAGTCATGCTGGAAAATTTGGTAACAGGTATTATAATAGAGAATATACAGTTGAGTGTTTGTGTTTAAAGGTTT
>PVKN010041802.1:0-10466 GCA_004027915.1 Capromys pilorides
TATTATGATGGGAATCCAGTAGTTAAGTCATTTTCACGCCTCCTGAAAATGTAAGAGGTCTCCTTCCAGCTTCTGTTGGAATTAGCATAAACTAATGGATCTTAAATTATGGAAAATATTAAAAGAACCTAAAAGAAACCGGGCTAAAGATAGGTGAATGTTTTAGTACTTTTCTATTATTATTTTCATTATTATTAATGACTCCTGACTGGTGTGCTTTAAGTATTGATGTGCCTGACCTTGGATGTCATACTATCATGACATTATTAAGTGCAGGAAAATGAATAGCTTTGAGAAAGAAATAGTGAGGGTGAAATTAACTCCTGGCCAGCACACCATTGACAGAAGCAGTGGGTGAGAGTGAAGGAAAGAGATGGCTCCAGAGAAAAGAACATTTCTGCCCCTGGAATCTTCCAAATCAACCTCATTCGACTCCAGGTAGGATCTGAAATTTCCCTACGACAACCCTGCACCCCAATGACAGAAAGAAGCGAAGATCTTGCTTTTTATTTCCATTGACAACAGAACTGGAAAATAGTGATTTGTAGATGCATTTGGTGAATGAGAAGCACTTCTTCGTCTCAATTCCAGCTGGAAAACAAGGATCTGGGCCAACGTAGGCATTTTTCAGATCTATTTTAGATTGGCCTTTACAGAGAGGCCAACAGACAGTAGGTTTCAGAAGGCCTCCAGCCCGCTGGAGCTCCCCAAAGCTCTACGTTCTTCTGGTTTTGCCAGCATGATCTGCATATGGGCTAGCAATGCAGCAGTCCAGCTAACAAAGTGGAAATTTGGAAAGACAAAATGCCAGTCAGCAAAATTCAATTTGCTTTAAATCCAGAGTACAAACAGTTCCTAGAAGAGATGGGATTCACTAATTCTGTTAATATCAAAATTAGCTTTCATTTTGGCATGAGCAGCATACTGCCCCTGTCGCCTATTCGAATGGAAACCTCTACCATCCAGGGAATTCTGAGCTCAGAGTCCATGGATGGACACTGGGAACCAAGGGTCTGGCTCTCGGCACTTGGGTTGGCCCCATGTGCCCACCTGAACCGGCACTTCGAGACTGGGTCCAACCTCTTTTGCCACCCTAAGGGCCCTTCAGAAAACCCTATCAGATCAGCTCACAAATAACAAGCCTGCTGCAGGCGCTGGCCAGGACACACCGGACCTGAAGACGTCAGCAGAGCACCTCTGCTGGCGACCATGAGGATGATGGTCACAGGATTCTCTGTAGGCAATGTGCTGTTACTTCTTCTTTGGAAAACCTCTCTGATAGCTGTGGAGGAAGCCAGTGTGGGCGTAATGTGTAAGGCTGTATCAATTACTATTCTCTCGTTGCTGCAACAAATATCCGAAACCCAAAATGAAGGAAGGAAAGGTTTATCTAGCTCACAGTTATTGGAGGTTTCAGTCCATACTCGGCTGGCTCCAAGGCAGAGTGGCACAGGGCAGAGAGCAACATTTCCTTGTGGTGGCAAAGAGCAGAGGGCAATGGAGCAGCAGCAACAATGGCAACAGAGAGCAAGTCTTGCTCCCTTAAGTTGCATTTGGGCTCTCCGCCTCAGGCTGGGTACAGTGCTCACACCTATAATCCCAGCAGTACTAAGACCCATAAGTCCAGCCTTGATCATGAATTAATCTCAAACTCTAGAAATCCCCACCCCATGACTGCCTGAGGCTTTGGGGGACAACTAGACAGAAATCATAGGAAAGGCCTAACTCATCAACATCTTTAAACAAGACTGTAGGGGCAGTGAGAAAGAGGGGAAGGGAGATGACTAGAAAAGGAAGGGGGCCAGGAAGAAAATCAGTAAATATTGAAAATGTGTTTTGAGAAGAAGAAATAAACCAAGAATATCAGAGATGTGTCGGGATTTTCACTTCATGTGAGCGTAGTGGGGAACTGTGGAAAGGCTCTGAGCAAGTTCGTGGTGGAACGCTGCGTGTCCTTGGCGTGGCTTTTTCTGACAGCAATGTGGAGAATGGAGAATCTATGCTCAGGTAGCTGGGGAGGGGAGGTTAAGCAAACGGAATCAGCTGCTTTCCTGCGGGACTTCTCAAGGTTATGAAAGCCTTGGAATCTGTGGGGAGGGAGCAGGTAGGACTGGGGTTTTCTCACACTCATTTTGCATTCTTGCGTGGAGTTGCTGCATACAATAATACATCTTAGTTCCTCTTTTCCCAGCTGCTGTCCTTCCCCTCCCTCCCTCCCTCCCTGCATCTTATCACTCATCTTTATTTGACTCCCTATTACACGTTAGGTTTCCCACATAAGAGAAACCACGTGAGCAGGCGCTGGCGTCGCCTGTGTGACGCTGCCTTTGCAGGCGCGCAGAACGCAAGAGTTACCAAGTGGGTGAGGCGTTCGCTTGGATTTCAGAGGAAGGCCTAGGAGGCCCTGCCCTGCGCTCCTCAGAGGGTGCAAAGCCATAAGAGTCAAGGTCAGAGTGCAGTGGAGACGGCACAATGTTGGGGAAGCCAGGGACATACAACATATGCTGAGAGAAGCTGCGGGCAGTGAGCAAAGCCACCCCGAGAGAGAAGCCACGAGGACCACAACCAGCAGCGCCATGGGGTGGGGCGAGGGAGTGATCTCTGGAGCTCCCGTCCCCCTTCCGCTTGCCCTAGGTAGTGGACACCTGCCTACAGGACTTACCGTGTGTCCTGCCAGGTTTCAGGCTTAATTTACCCAGTTCCTTTCTGTTTTCATATTTCTCCCTTTTACAATGGGAGAAACATACTTTGCACAGTGAGACCGAAATGAGTCTTTTGGGGGCCAGGAGTAGAGTGGAGCGGTTTTGGTCTAGAATGTTCCCTGAAGTCCCCATGTCTGGAACACGCTTGTATCATGGAGCGCCCTAAC
The DNA here is from genome assembly GCA_004027915.1 of Capromys pilorides. NCBI lineage: Eukaryota > Metazoa > Chordata > Mammalia > Rodentia > Capromyidae > Capromys > Capromys pilorides. The sequence continues at coordinate 2,870 of PVKN010041802.1, forward strand.
TAAACATGCTATCAGGAGGTAGTGGCTGGCCAGAAGAGCAGGTCGTGGGGTGTAGCCTGGCAGGGCGCATCTCCCTCTCCAGGTCCTCCTTTCTCTCCCTCTCAGCTTTCTGAGAAACTCTCCTCCACCGGTGAACCTGGACATGCCTGTTGTGTCTCTTGCCTGGTGTTTTGTCCCAGCTGTGAGAAGCTAAGATGTAGGATCCTTGGTGCTTCAGAGTCTGTGAATACAAGGCCTCACCCTAAGGACCGCGATCTCCTCGAGAACAGACCTCTTCCCTGAATCCTCCTCCAGCCCCCGGAGCACTTGTAGATAATCATGCTGTTGGCTGTCATTTTATATTGAAAATTTTGCCATGGGTGCTGACCCAAGGTACTTCATGTAATTTACCTCCTTGTATCTTAAAAAGAAAAAACAAACTCTATGAATTTTATGGATCTATACAAAGATAAAAATATTTTTCATATGGTTTTCACAAAAGCCATCCAGTGTGAATCCTGAAGTCTTAGTAATTAACTTCACAGCATTAATTTTCTTCTCCAGCTTTATCCTGAACAGAAGAGGGGGGCTTAAAGCCATCAGCAAAAGCTCAGCATCACATCCCCTGCCCTCGTCAGGTGTGGTTTTGTGGCAATGCTATGATTATAATTAAACCTGAACAGCTAATTTTAGAGAATGTTTTTGCCGCAAAGCAGGAGTGAAGTGGCAGCTTGCTCACAGACAATGGGATGCTTCACTGTGCAAAGGACTTGATGACCCAGCAGCCAGGAGAACTAACAGCCAGGCGCTAGACTTCCTGATGGCGCCTACCCTGTTGGCCTCCTAGCGAAGCTCTTCTCTGCAGTGGAGCCAGGTCTTCTGCACCTCTGCATACCCGCGCTGTCCTGCCGCCCAGGACTCAGGGTGGCACCATCTGCCTTCAGGATGATCTCTGCCCCAGCCAATGTGAATGGAAAAGAATACTAGCACTGCGCAAAGTCATTGTCTCAATCAGGCCAGAGCTGCCCCCAGAGTTGCAAAAGCTCCCCTGGAAAAGAAGAAAAGTTCAGATTTGGGCCAGGTACATGGGTCAATGTTTACCCATCATCTTTAGCATCACTCATATCTGAGCCCTTGATAACTGCTGGGATTTTAGAGAACTGAGAAATGACACTACTTCCACTGGTGTGAAACTTGTGACAAATGAAGATAGATGATTAGACTCATGGTTTTATCATTGATAATGGCTGGGTTGGAAAATGCTTTCTGAACATCTCCATCTGTAAAAGGCAATCTACACTTTTAAATTATAAAGCTGCCTTGTGGCAGGACCCATATAAACTTTTGATGGAGAGAAGAAGAAGGAGAAGGAGGAGGAAGAGGAGGAGGTGGAGGAGGAAGAGAAGGAGGAGGAGGAGAAGGAGGAGGAGGAGCAAGAGACAAACATCTGTCTGCAGAGAGCCAGAGCCAAAGGCTGAGCATGCACAGCTCCTCCTCCTCTCCAGTACAAGCACCCATCACTCCTATTCTAGATGGACTGGAAGGGGGCAGGGGAGAAGCCAGAAGGGTTCTTCCCATGTCATTGGTCACAGGGTCGGTAAGTGTCCCGTTTTTCCTTCTACCACAGCAGGCAGGGTGTGTCTTATTTACTCTTCTCTCATTTCTGGAACAAAATACCTGACACCCAAAGTTAAGATGGGAAAGGTTCGTTTAGCTCACAATCAGTGGAGGTTTCAGTCCATTGTCATCAGCTGGCTCCAAGGCAAGGTTGCATGGCACAGGAGCAACACTGCCAGGCTCAAGGTGGCAGCCAGCAGCCAAAGCAACAGAAAGCAGGCGAGTAGCCTCTTTCCCTCCCTTGTGTTGTACGCAGGTTATCCACCCGCGGGTGGGGGTAGCACAGGCACCATCTCCATGCCCTCCCATTGCCCAGGCTCAAGATATTTATAAAGTGTGGGCTCTGGTCCCCTGCTGAGTTACACAGTTAGGCTTCTTAACTTCCCAAGTTCACTCAACAAATCAACCACCACAGCAAGTAGTCACCCAAGGACATGTTCTCTACACCCTAGAATGTACAGCTGCTGAGTTACTTGGTTAACCTTCTCAGCTTCTCAAGTTGATGCACGGTGTCCACCATGATGGCACTGGACATGCGTTTCCTGCAGTCACTCTTCATCACAATGACCACAGCGAGGAGGGATAACCCGCTGCGCAGACAGTCATAGGTGGTATCAAAGTCTAGCCCTGGGAGGTCAACACAAGTGTCATCTCCATCTTATAAAGAAAGCTACGTGGCACTTTGTGGGGTTAACAGAGTGATCTATATTTACGTAGTTAGTAAGCCAGGAATCAAACCCAACTCTACTTCAACCAAAGGGCCAGCAAGATAGCTTAGAAAATGGCATTTCAAGGCCAGTGAGATAGTGCAGTGGACTAAGTGCCTGCTTAGGCAAGTACAAGGACCAGGTTTGATCCCTAGCACCAAATGTGGCACCGACCCCACCCCCGAGCACTCTGAGCCGCTAACCAAGTCCAAGTACAGTGGCACATGCCTATCATCCCAGCCTGGGGAGGCTGAAAACAGGAGGATCACTATGAGTCTGAGCTGCGTAGTGAGACCCTGCACCAAATACATAAAATGAAAAAATAAAATAAGATAAAAACTTCAACCACCCTGCTACACTGCCTTAAAATGGTGCCAGCAAGGGAATCCAAGGATCTGGTCTCCGTCAGAGTTAGTCAGTGCTGGAGGCACAGGAGGCCAGGGCTCCAGGGGCAGCAAAGGCAGGGAAGCTTCAGAACTAAATCCACCTCATGCTGTCACCACCAGGATCATCAAGGAGATACTCAGGATAGTGTCAGCGTCACCGTGGAGACCTAAGCCTGGGTCGCCATCTCCCCCGCCACCGGCATCACCGTGCTGTACATTACGTCCTGTGCCAACAACTTTCATGGGAAGGGGAAGAGCAAGGCCCTTGGTGCCAGTGAGGTGTCTCAGGCCGTGGGGGAGATGGAGGCCCAGCCAGCCCTGGATGTGGAGAACCAAGAGCAGACATGCACACAGGCTAGAAGGAAGCTTCAGAGGCAAAGTCAAAGGCCAAAATAAAGCAAATGAGAAAGATTCGGAAAAGCAGGGCAAGAGCAGAGATGACGGCCAGGACTGAGATGAGGAGAGGCCAGAAGAACAGATAAAAAAGGAGGAAGGAGACAGCTGAACAGCCTGGGTGGTGGAACCACAGAGGTTCCCACTCCCAGGCCTGGTGCATAATTACGTGAAGCTCTTTCCTGCTGGGCAAAGTAGTCTCAGGTACAAGTGCCTGAAAAGATCTCCATTAAAAATGAGCCAGACACAGAGGTACATGCCTGTAATGCCAGCACTCTGGGAGTCTGAGACAGGAAGATCACAAAGTCAAGCCCAACCTGGGAAGCTGAGTGACTTAGCGAGACGCTGCCTCTGCATACACCATTAAATATGGGCTAGGGATGTATCTCAGTGCAAAAGCCCAGTTCTGGGGCTCAGTCCCAGCTTACGGCATCCGAGTTACGAAGTCCTGTTTTGCTTACTCTGCCTAAAGGTTATGACTCTTTCTCCAAAGGGATTCTCAACAGCTGTAGGGATCTACTAGTCTCATTACAATCAGTTCTATCCAGGAAGAAACAGCAGCAGGAATGAGAAAGATAGACAAGAAGACAAAAGCTGGACTAGGTGGTCGCAGGTCTGTCTGATGGGTAAGACTAGCACAACCCCACAAGAGAAGGACCCTTTCCTTATACTTTTGCAAAAGTTGTAACATGCGACACAAGGTTGCCTAGCAACCAATAGCTGATCTTAACCAGACAGGGCGTTTATCTCAGGAGTAGCACTGAGGCCTAATCCCACCTATACACATTTGACTAATTTCTTAGCTTCCTGCAGCTCCCAACAAATAGCCTATAAGTCCATTGGAGGTGGGGGGGTGGGGGGGTCAAAAGCAAGTTAGTGGGCTTTGGAACCAAAGATTTCCTTTCTGTAATTCTAGGCCATAACCATAAAACTGTCTACAAATCAGTGATCCTGTTTAACTGGGAAGAATCTGGAGGCTGGGAAGGCCTCTAGGGCTTTGACCTGATCAGAGGACACTTTTCAAAGGTGTGTGACCTGTCTCCTGACTGCTGCTACTGAGAGCACCACGCACCATGGCCAAACTCCCTTGCTGTGACACCACCAGTGACATGACCATGACCAGCCGAGTTGAGTGAGAGCCAGGGCCTGGAGACACTAGGGCACTATAAATCCCATGTTTGTTCCATTTGGAATGTCTCAGAGATGAACAGGGAGGATTCCTCAAAGCAGAATCTGATGGCAAATTGGGGCCCATGCTGTAAGGCTTTGGGCGTCTGTTCCCTCCTCCCTCACATCAAGTGAGAGATGTGTCCACGGATGCAGTGGGAAGCCTCTGGTATGTCCCCCAGTGAGCCCCACCTCCTGGTGATCATGTCCTTGTGAAATCCTCTTCCCTGAGTACAGATCGGACCTGGTGGCTTATTTCTAGTGAAGTGGGGCACAGTAAAAGGGACAGGAAGCCACGTCAGAGACTAGGTTCCAAAAGGACTGTGGCTTCAAGCTTGGGCCCTCAACCCCTCCTGCTGCACTCTGGCACTAGGTGAAGCCAGCTGCCAGCAGCGGGCTGCTCCACAGAAAGGTACACTTAGCAATGACCTGATGTCTGTCCAGCAGCAGGAGAACCAGAGGCCAGTGACCATGTGGAAGCACCAGAGCCTGGACATGACCAGCCTGGAATAAACCAGCTCATGAGCCTAAATACTGCATGGATTCTCTTACATAAAAAAAAAAAAAAAAAAAAACCCAAAGTATAAATAATTTAGCCAGGCGTGGTGGTGCACACCTGTAATCCCAAGCACTTGGGAGGCTGAGGCAGGAGGATCAGTGCGAGTTCGAGACCAGCCTGGGCCACAAAAGTGAGCTGAAGGCCAGCATGAACTGCATAGCGAGACCCTGTCTCAAAAGGACAAAAAAAAAGAAAGAATGAATGAAAGAAAATAAATAAATAATTTAAAGAGCAAAATAGGGCTAGGAAGATAGCTCAGCTATCTAAGTGCCAGCCTGACAAGCACAAGAACCTGGATTAAATCTTTGGTACTGCATGCCATGCTGACCCCGGCCCCGACCAGCTACTGAAACTGGGCACGCGCCTGTAATCCCAGCTCTGGAGAGGCTGAAACAGGAGGATCACTACAAGTCCAAGGTATGTAGTGAGACCCTGTGTCAAATACATAAATTTTGAAAAATAAATAAATAAAGAGTAGAATAAAAGATGAGCAATTGGAAGAAGAGGGGTAGATCTCGAGCAAATGGGCAGGGGGCAAAGAGATGGGGGGGTGGTAGATGGAGGGGAGAAGCACGAAGAACCCAGATGCATTAGGACCAGTTCCCCACCAGGAATGCAACCATTATGTATGACAAACATGAAGTAATCAAAATCAAAAAGCCAAATATTTGTGTTAAGACCTAGGAATCACTTGTTCTACAGAAATAGATAATTTGTACAATACAACAGAAGGTCGTCCCGTAGCTGGGCGCCGAATGCTAACCTTCGATTCTTCTCAGCGGATTCGCTTTGAATGCTTTTCTCCCTAAATATTCTGCAGAGAACATCTGGGTGTCCCTGACATTGGGGCAGGTGGGACTTCCGTGGCTGGGGAGGTGACAGGCTAAGAGGGAGGAGCTCAGCGTTCACTGCCTTTAAATTCTGTCTACCCAAGATCGCAAGGGCATTTCCTAGAAAAGCAAAATTGGCCTCCTACGCGATCATCTTTCTCTGTGCTTAACATCTGTGTGTCTACGCATAATCCTCCGTGCATTACGCTTCCCTTGGTGTAGTGGCACACACTGGGATCTGGATGACAGGAATAAATGAACAGGATTGTACAGCATAGTTAATAAAGAGGCTTTTATTCCAAGAGGTTCCAAAGTCATGGCTGCTAACTGCTAAGTGCTATAGCAGAAACAGACTAAAAAATGGCTTTGCTATTTATTTAATATCAGTGAAGTAAATATGTCACACATAGAAGAATTCATCCCCTGGTAAAACATGAAAACAGAAATCATTAATAAGAGCTTTTTCATCGTTAAGAGTTACTATGAATATCTCTTTCCTGGCATATTTGCCTCTCCATTTATTCTACAGAATTCAGATTGGGTGGGGAAACAAATTAAGTAGTGTCTTACTTACTCTTCTCTCATTGCTGGGACAAATACTCAACACTCAAAATGAGAGAAGAAAAGGTTTACTTAGCTCACAGTTACTGGACGTTTCAGTCCATATTCAGCTGGCTCCAAGGCAGAGTGGCACATGGCAGAGGGCAGCCTTTCATGGTGGCAGCTAAGAGCAAGAGAGGTGGGAACGCTAGCAGCAGCTTAAGCAGCTAACTTCTCTTCCTACCTTACATTGAAATGCAAATCGCCAACAAACCTCAGCAAAAATAATATAAACATGCATGCCACTAAGGACATCATTGCAAGGCAAATGAACAGGCTTGCGGAGGTGGCCAGTCATCGAGACAAAAAAACACACAATGGAACCAGGTCCACCCAGGATCCAGAGCCAGCAGTTAAAAGCTTTAACCATAACAAGCATAATGTAGGTGTTTGTGAAGATGGAGCAAAAAATGGAAAAAAAATCAGAGAGAAGGTAAAGCATTCCGATGTGGATTTTCAATGTATGAACAATGTAAGTAGAAGTTATAGAAGTATTCCATTAAAATATCTGAAATTAGGAACATTTTAGAAGGGATTGACTGCAGACAGAAGCTTAAGACAGCATCCGTGAGGACCAAGAGCAAACGTCATGCTGACGTCCTGTTGTTTAAAAGATGGGGGAGGAACACTGGAAGGAGATGAAAGTAACAGAGCAGAACATGGCAGATTGTGGCAGCAGCATCCACAGAAAGAGGGTGACAGTGGAGCCATGAAGAGTGGCTCAGTGTCCTGCATTTCTTCTGCTGCGGTGTTTGTGTTGTCGTTACATGGATTTCATTCACTCATGACGTTAGCCTCCTGCTCTGGGAAGAAACACAGCGCCCCAACCCACAGCTCTCAGGCACTCGACCCCCTCCTTCCTCTAACCGTTCTTCCCTCTCTTAGGCGAGCACCTGGGGCTGTGCCCCAGGACTGACACTGCCCTTCTGATGGGGCTGCTCTCCCCATCATTTCTGCTGTTTTTCTCTGAGGACAGGGTTCACAAGGTCTCCTCAGTGCTAGCCTGTTCCTGGGGTTGGGACACATAGAAAGCAGCTCTTCATTTCTGAATGGCCTAAGCATTATAATGTTTTATAAAACATTATAACATCTCTCTCTAAATTACAATCTATTTCCAGGCTAAGCTACTCAGAAGAAGCCTACTACTACAAATTTCCCAAGACAATTCTTTAAATGTATAAAAATAGTACCTCCGTACTCCTTGTCTCTTAAAAGAGGTAGCATTTCCATTGCTGTTGGCTGCATCTCAATTCTGCAACGATGGGATGATGTGGTGACAGAAACCCAACTAATACTGGTGTTCAAGAGATAGCTTTTTGCACAACTCAGAGAAGCAAGGAATAAGACCAAGATCGGGTA
>PVKN010041803.1:0-10503 GCA_004027915.1 Capromys pilorides
AAAAAGAAAAGAAAAGAATGATGGCTACTTTTGCCCATTTTCCTTACCTAATGACATATTCTTTTTCCTTTTATGTTCTGAGAGCTAGGACCTGAAAACTACTGTAAGACAAAACTTAAGTTTGTGTTTCAAGAATGAAGGTAAGATATACTTCTTTCCTCTTATTCTTTACATGGTGATGTTATGGCTTAAGGCTCAAAGAGAAAAATCTCCCTGAAGTAACAGAATAACTTCTAGATTTATAAGACATCATGTAATGTATCTTCACTAAAGAGGTTCCATCATTATGGGTCAATAATTCAATTTGTATTTCTTTTGTGACTCTGAAGAGGAAATGTATTTGGGTTCATCATGTATATATAGACAAAGGTATGCAACTGGGGTTAAAAGTTCTTATTTAAATGTTTCTAGGGCAGTAGCATATTTGATATGAAATTGGAAATTCAGAAAAAGTCTTAGAGAAACAGCAAGTTCTTGGTTTTTCTGCTGACCTCCTGGTACCTTCTTAGGATAGAAGAAAAGCAGTGCAGTATAATTCTTGGGAAAATTTCACATGCATCCTGTGGAATTGAGATGTGCTTTGGAATCAAAGGAACTCTTATGGTTTATCTAAAATATTCCCTTGAAGTCTTATATATCCTGAGGTGGATCTTTTAGAAAGTGATTGGATCATTAGAACAGTATGCTCATCAGTAGATTAATCCATTGATGAGTTCACAGCTAAATGTACTGCTAGAAAGTGAGGACATGTCTTTGGAAGTAATATTTCCTTCCCATCTATTTCCCAGATTCTCTCTCTACTCTTTGCTTTCTGACTGATATGAGATGAGCAGATTTTCTCTACCATATCCTTCCTCCATGATATTTCTTCTTTGGAGCCAGTGACCATGGACTGAACTCTCCCAAACCATGAAAGAAATTAAATTAAATTAAGTTAAATTAAATCAAATTGTGCATGTCAGATATTGTGTTCCAGTGATAAGAATGGTGACTAATATAAGGATAAATGTTTATCTTTCACCTGGAAAGTTAGAAAAAAATTTGGCTGAAGCAGGCTCAAAAGTCAAGCAATAGTAGAACATGAATAGGCTCGCACTGTTTGGTGGGCTGAAGTGAAGCTCCTGGGAGCCAAGAGGACTGTGAGAAAGACATCAGTAGTCATTTATCATGTACCATTCCCAAGAACAATTTAAGGATAACAGAGGTAGGGTAGAGAAAGATTATGCTTTTTTAAATTCACTGAGATATCCTCAACACCTAGTTCACCAAGTCCAGTGATGGTGAACCTTTCAGAGATTTCACTGATATAAACAACCTGTTGCAGTACTCATGCCATAGGTTTATCACCACTGAATTCCAGTACCTTCTGGATAACATCTGTGTTTTCATAATTTCATATGTTAAATTAAAAACTTTAGACATATTGAATTCAAAAGAGTTTGAGCTAGAAATGATTTGTGAATTGCATAGCAACAATAAATAGAATAGGTGCAGAGAAACTGTGCCCTACCACATCAGCAGTTTATATTTATAGGCTGCAAACTGGAAGTAACATATAGAAAATAAGTGAAGAACAGATAGCCCAATTAGTTATAGATTGAATATATCTTATTTGAACTGGGTTTAAAGAGTTGGCTGCTTAAGATAGGCCATTATATAGCTACATATTATAAGAGTAGGTTATAGACTGTTCACACAACAAATCTAGCTGCAATTCATTGTATTTAGAGAAATCCATAAGGCATACTTAAAATATGTATGGAGGAAGTTTTAGGTAAAAATTATTCTAATTTTACAATTCTATCCTTTTGGTCAACCTCTCAAATATCACTCTGTCACAATCACACAGTCATAAATGGACTTATTTGCTCTCATCTCCCATTTCACAGTAGCAGAATGATGGGTTTTGTAAAATGGGTACAAGAGGACAGAACAATAGAAAAAGACTGGTCAATAGCAGGTTGACCTTTAAACTACTATGATTTTTTTGTAAAGGGCTAAGGAAGAGCATTTATTGTAAATGTTAAAGTAGAGAGAATTTCCTTATTCTGGCCGAGATAGACTAGAATCTCTTGTTTTAATGGAGGGGAGCTATTCTTTTTTGATTCTATCTGCTTTTTAAAAGTTTCAGTTTGATTATGTGGCATTTAACATAGATGACTCTTTTGTTCTGGTCTGTTTTGGCCTAGTGTAGAACTTAGTTTACAACACTGGCCTCACATGATTTTGTTTGCCATAAATTATAAGACTTTGGTATGTTAGAGAAAACAGGTACCTCAAAAGTCAGAGTCACCTAGAGAAAAAATATTCTCTCAGGCTTTCACAGACAGTAAAACTGGTCAAGCAATGGCTGTGACTCATCCAGATGGCTGACACTGACAATAGTTCTACAAAGCACTGTACATGGTTTCAAGGTAAATCCTGAGGGGATTTGACTGACCTTGGGAAATACAAAAGTTGCATGTTCTGTTATACAGGTCTTGCTTTAACTTGCCCTTAACCACTCAGCAGAAAAGTTTAACCATGAGGCATAAAATGTGAAGCTAGATTAGTATGCTGAGTTGTAAAAGGCTCAAGTCAACAGCTTCCAACATTGCCAGTTTTGCCAATAACCCACTATGATTATGGAACATTGCACTATGTATGCAACTACTTTCTCTCATAGTTCAATGAGGGGAAATTTTTTGTACCAATAATGATTAGAAAAATTATCATGTCTACATCCTGTGCTGTGTATAAGTACTACAAGGACAACAATATGCATTGTATCAATTTTTGGGAATATACTACTAACGTGTTTTAAAACTGTCACATTGTTATTTCTTATTAAAAGTAATAAAAAAGTCATTTTCAAGGGGCGATCTGGTCTCTTAATAGGTGAAGCTATGTGTCCAGGGTCCGTTGTGCCATGACGGTAGGTACCGAACTCAAACAGTGCTCTCATGTCAAAATGATCTTTTACTTCCATCTGCTGTGCTACTCTTTATCTTTCTAGCCTCTGTAGGAGACACTGGGAGCCTGACATAGTTTCAAGCCATCAAGCAACTGAAGATTCTCAGAATTTGAGACAGGTGATTGTCCTTTGTTCGTTCTGGGGTAGGCAGGGATGCAGGACTAATCGGGACTGATGATCTCTTGTTGGAGATCTAGTTTCACCCTCACTGAAAGATTTGAGTGATAGCTCAAATGTCTCCTCCTCCCAGCTGTCCCCTGGTGTGCTGCCTGAGCATCTTTCCTAAGCATGGACACTATTCACTGACCTGCTTAGGTCCAAGCCTGGAAGCTCAGACTCATCTAATGACCACAGCCAATAGTGCGACAGTATGTGCATCAGCTTGGAGGCTTTAGTTTCAGCCACACATGGTGTTTTGAAAACATGGTTAGACAAGCAAAATGATGCTGATGGTTTGAACTAACTTTCAGCATCAGTTTTCCTAAGCTTCCTCAGGCCTCCCCTGGGGTTCTGTTCTCAGTGTCTGCTTCTGTAAAGGGTTGTAGTCCCTCAAGAGCTTTTGGTGAAAGAGAACGATCATATTCCTCCACCTCCTGCATGGGCCAACTGATTTCAGGCAAGATAGCATGGATAATGCTTCTTGGTCCCTTTGGGACATCAGATACTGAAGGCAATTCTTCCTCCATCAGAGTTTTGATTTAATTTTGTAGGGTTTTTTCTACTACAGTTTCAAAGCAGGTAAAATGAAGCCTTCCTGTGACATTTGGAAACTCCACTGCTCAGCCCTTTTTCTGTACTCGATAGGGAGTTAGAAGAGCAACTGAGATGTGCTGATATCTTGAAATTTCTAGGCATCTTGATTTTAGACAACATAATAACTAGGCTTCTATTCTGTTTGTTTATACCTGCTGCTCAGTATAGTTCTCCCGACCACAGTGAGTGCTGCTGATGTTTCCCAGCCTGTAAGAATTCATTTGCATTTTCCACTTTCCCTTAAGATTACATAAAACCATAACAACTCCCATACAAACAGAAGCAATGCCTACTACTAGAGGATTTGCCTACTTCTGATCAGTATTGCACTTTTCTTGTTAAGTTCACTTTGGCAGCTGACCGCACTGAGGCCTTTCAGATAATCCCTTAATTGTGGTGGCCTGCAGGTCTCCCTTCTGAAATACTTCTGATTCAGGTCTTCTGTTCTTTCCTGTGCAGCCCTGACACTGTGATGATGATGTGAATGGTATATAAATCTGCTCTCTCACACTGGAGCCAGGAATAAAAGCAAAGCATGCACTAGACCCTCAGGTGCAATGGGATAGAAGGAAGCAGCCACAGACCCAGAAAGGATAGATTCTGTGTTCACTCAGGGTATTTCCAAGGGTGTTTTCCCACTGCAGGAGAACAAGACAACTTTGGAGAAACTGCAGTTCTTGAATTGCCCTCTTTGTGTGTTGTTGAGTGTCCTTGAGGGCTTGGGAGATGGCCAAGTTTGATGCAGAGCCCATTTCAACAAATATATGCCTTTATGATGTTTTCCAAAGGATTGTTTGGGGAATTCAAAAGATGGGGGCTCAGTCTTTGATCACAACATCCTATCAACAAGTTCTCAGATATTGATTTAATAAAATAATTGTAAATAAAAATCTCTTCTGCTTCCAACTGGGCAAGTTCTAACAAAATTATGAGTAGGTAATATCAGTCTTCAAAGGGCTTTGCATTCTTTTTTTTCCCCAGGCCTTTGAGACCAAGCATACCCATCATGTGCTAAAACCTTGTGAGGGGGGCCGACTTCTGAGGATACAGCATAGAGCACGGCAGATACGTTAAAGAGACCTGAAAACATATAGCAAGTTAAAGGAGGAAGATATGAAAAGTCTTGTGTCTTCAGGAGTAGTCTTTTGCATGCATAGTAAACTGCACACATGTAACATCATGTGCACATAATGGCTTGATGCAGCTGAAATATTCCCATTACCAATTTTTTACAGTTCCTTTTCTATGTTTTGATGTTTATATGCATAAATGTATTACAGTTGTAGTGTTCAGTACTATAACATGCTGTACAGCTTTACAGCATAGGAACAAGAAGCTATATCACAGAGTTCAGGTGTGTAGCAGGCCATACCATCTTGACTTGTGTAAAGACAAAGATGTTTATATAATGATACACTCATCTAGTGATGCAGCTCGCAAAACGTATTTCTCTCCTTAGTGACAAAGTCTGTGTTGAGTGTTCTTTATATTTTCATTCAAACATCGTCTATGTCTGAACAGTTGGATATGACAAACTGCAGTGAAATGCTTGAGATTTTCTACATTTAGGCCAGGGTTTCTCATGGTATGATTCCTGGGTCTGCAACATTAACATCATTGGGAATTTGTTAGAAACACAGATTACTGAGTCCTACTTCAGAATTACTGAATCAAAATCTGCAGGAGGGCAGACAAGGATCAGCATTTGGTGCTTTTTCAAGCCCTCCCTGAGTTTCTAATACTTGGCCAAATTTGAAAAATGCTGCTTTAAGAAGATCTGTGCTCACTGATTCTCATATCATTGTCCTTTTCTCTCTTTCAAACACAAACCAACATGGCCAAAGAAAGATTAGGAGAAACACTCCATCTAGAGAAAATGGTGCAATTGTCAGACTATTTCCCTACTAAGATTGTCTTGTCTCTTCTGGCACCTAGTTTTGAAAGTGAGAGGTGTGGGGGAAAAAAGGAGCTAGAGGTTTGATGACTTGAGAGATTTTTAATTACACTAATTTTGGTGAGCTTTTGTTCCACAAACCACTCATTTTTTCCTTGAGTTCCTTAGCTTAATAAAAAACCATTTGAGTTGCAAAGAAACATCATTATTATATTCCTGGTACAGATAAAAGGGACATAAAGAATGGATTGTCTTATAATGTAATGCTTTATGGAGTTGAATGTCAAGTTAATGATGTATTTTCTTTGAAGTTAAGGTTATAGAAGATCTTGAATCAAAACCATTCTATGAGACAGAGACAGTGAATTCCTTTTTGTGATTTACTTGGTAACTTTGAGTAATTCCCTTGCTGTCTGCCTCATCTACTTGCCCTACTTTTGTTAATGACAGAACCCTATAGACTGTGTTAGCTATTGACAGTGTTCACAGATCTAAACATTTCTTAAACATGACATTTTTGGTGTGAGGAATCCCTATGTATTTTGGGAAGACAGGCTCTTTAACATTGCAAGAGGCGAGTGTTAGATGATATTCTGCTGAAGAAAAGAGAATTTCCCAGTGGGCCAATGGGTGGACCCTGTAACTCTGCCAATTCTCTGCCTAATTGGATCCATTAATCACTGCTGATATCAGTTAGCCAATGTATAGCGCAGCCCAGGTAACTACATGAGTAAATCAATAAACATCTGCTGAGGAACAACTGGGTGTGGAAGATGCTGAACTTTTAGAGTTCACAGGGGCAAAGTTTTTTTCCCCTTGTTTTGAAAGACTTTAAACTCTGAGGAAACTCTTTAAGAAAGCCCTAACAGACTGGCCAAATTCATGCATGGTTACAATGTTGATCAGAGTGTATTTGTGTTCTGTGCAAAACTCTTCTTTTTTTGTGCAAAATTTGTAACCTTGCTATGCAAATGCCTTCAGGCCTACGTGACTATCTGTGTCCCAGTGAAGAAATAGGTGACAGGAGAGGTAATCTATGACCCATTTGAGCATATTCTCCACCTACTCATCCTGCATCCTCAGGGAGCATGCCACTCACAGTCCTAAGTCTTGCTTTCAGATTTTTGTTCCTTCTTCCTAAATTTTTCCTACTTTGTACCTATTGTTTCTATTTTTCTTTTTAAAGAATCCCTTAACATTGGATACTACTTAGTATACTGCACATATTTTTATAAATCTTATTATTTTAATTTTTATTTATTTTAAGGAGATAAAAGATAAATAGCAATGAAACAGCTTCAAAACAAGTTAGTAGGATGGTTACAATAATTAATACCATGCAAATAGTTGTCTTCATAGTAGTTATTCAGAGGACAAGGTGCAGACCTGATATCTTGTCTAAACAACATTAGTGCAAATTTTATTCCCAATGAACTAAGACAAAATAGCTCTATGTCTATCCTAACTCTCTTGTGATTTATTAGTTATGTTGCTCAGTAGAATGCAGAATTCATGATTGCAGGCACATGCTTTGTTTTATTCAGAAAATTTAAGAATAAATGAATTCATTTTGGTAGGCCAATGTACAGAAGATAATTTTCAGCACCTCTCCTGTCGCCTATTTCTTCACTGGAAAAGGGCGTGCTAATATAAGTATTGGAAGCAATATTGAAATTTATTCTCTGCTACCATAGCTTGCCTAAAGCCATTATATTTTGCTTCTTAAAAGCTCATCATCAAAGTGTTAGGTAAGCAAATAAATGAACCCCAAATTAAAATCCATTTTTCATGTGATACTTTACATTCCATTTTAGGATCAAATAAATGTTAGGCCAAATTCCCAACCCTAAAACATATGCATATTTTTACTTATTCTGTATAATTATTCCAGAAATGCCTCCACTCATTCTATTAATTTACTGAAGTCAACTGTTGAATGCATACTATGTGATAGGTATATCTCTGGATATAGGGATACAGAAATGAACAAGTAAGACAAAAGGCTTCTGCTTTCATAGAGCTTACATTCAAGGGGGAAAAGTAGATAAATAGGCCAAATGCATACTACATTAGGAGGTGATACTTCATCTTATTTAAAAACCACAACTCTCAACTCCTATGTTATTTTCAAGGGAGCAAAGGCCACTGATACTGCATATACTTATTATGATATCAAAGCCATGGGAAATATAAGTTTTTATATAAATATATACCATCTCAGAGTTAGCGTCAGTTGGGTAAAGGACCCCTGAAATAGCCATCAATGACTGGCATATAGTCTTTACCATATATGCCACATGCTGTTAACTTGTACGTTAGAAAATACACAAAGAGCAATCTTTGACCCTTGAAGTTGATTCGCAACTTTGTGTATTTTCTAACGTACAAGTCAACAACACATGGTATATATAATGAAATTCTCAGGATGTTGATTGACCCATTTTCAACTTTTGACCTTTAAAATAATAAGAAAATAAATATATATTATTTAAAATCACTAAGTTCATAGTAATTTATTACAATAGCAATAGGAAATTAAGACAGTCAGTTAGTACATATGAATAGACTCCTCACATTTAATATTGTATTTAACCTTACAGGCAACACTCCAAGTAGTAGATCTTATTGTCTTCACTTTGAAGTGCTAAAACTGAGACTCTGAATAATTTTAGCCAGTGAATTCACCTCTGCTCACATAAAAAAATAAGTTACAAAGTCAAGTTTTTAACTAAGATCTTTCCTCCTCTTAATTTGGAATTCCTGAATAATATGTTATGCCTCCTTCATATACTTTTGGTAGCAAAGTTGGCTTTAAAAATATCAGTGGAAAAACAGACCACATTTTTGTTTTAGGAACATAGGGCAAAACTTACTCAGCTGAAGTCCTATTGAAGACTCATACCTAAAATGTAGTAGACGTTTAAGAGATATTTGGTCAAGCAGCCAAGCCTGGTGTGGTGGTGAACTGAATGGAATATATGCTATTTCTTTTATGCATGTTATTACTTGTAAATTATTCCAGCTACTTAATTGTAGTCAGGCTTGGGTGGGAAGCCTTGGCAAGTGGGCCGACCTTTTCTCCCCACCAGTGTGTGTCCCTTGGCAGAGCTGCTTGTGTGGAGTTGCTTTCAGAGCCGCCATGCAAATGGAGGAGAGCTTTGAGCCCAAATAATTAAAACCACTGAGAATAATCAGAAATAATTTCTCCAGGGTTTTTGCATGCACACAATTATCTCTATATCCTCATCAGGTTTATCTTAAAATGGCTTACATTTTCTTTTTCTTTTCTTTTCATTTTTCTTTTTTTTTTTTTTGTGGGACCGGGGTTCAAACTCATGACCTTGAACTTGCCAGTCAGGCACTTGTACGACAGAGCTATCTCCCCGGGCCCAAGTGGCTTACACTTTCTGAATTTATAATAGCTCATGTTCAGGGAAGTCACTAAGTTCAGGGTGGATGCGAGAGGAAAGACATGCTCTGGTGGCAATTTTGCTATTGATTGCCTACCTGAGGATATTTGGCACCTGAGCAGAACTGCTACCAGTTTGCCCCTCGAGATTTAAGACTGGGCGAATGTTTCTGAGTTTTTTGCTGGTGTTCATTTGTACAGATATTTACATTGGTTTTCTCCTCTCTGCACAATGAGTCTCTTGATTAAAAAAGATCCCTTTGCACCTTGCCAACTCACTCTCTGCTCCCTCCCCAGCCTTGCTTGAATTTTCACAAGAGCTCCATCCATTCCTACCTGTGGACACTAATTTCTTCACTCCGAAGTACAAACTCTGGGCTTCAATAACTCTCATATTTTCTGGCGACTATTAGCTGCTCTGGAAAATTTATTTGACCTTCAGTAAAGCCATAAGCAGCAATGCCAAAAGGGGATCACCAAGGCTGGTGTCTTCTACACGGTTCTGCACACTCTTGGACATGCCCTGTTCTATTTGTTATGGTTTCAGTTGGATTTGTCTCCACCCAAGCTAATATTCAGACCTTCTGCCCAACCTAGCCACATTGGGAATTTGGGCCCAGAGAAATGGGTTTGGCTTATGGGGCTGAGCCTTCATGAATGAATTAATGCCTTTCATCCATTCATGAGTTAACATTGTCAGGGCACTGAATTAGCTGCTGTAGGAGTAGGGACCCTCCTCCTAATTTGCTTTTTCTGCAGATACCTACTTTTCCTCTCACTTTCTACTATGAGTTGAGGTAGCATGATGCCCACCTGTGTTGTGTCAAAGGTGGCACCAACCTCTAGGACTTTCTGGGTTCTAGAACCATAAGCCAAAATAAACTTCTTTTCTTTATATATAAGCCTGTGACACTCTGTTGTAGTAACTAAACACATACGATTATTAGCTTTTAGAGCCATTTTTTAAAAAAATTGAGCCAATAGGTGTCTCTGTAGTATGAATTCTCTAGTGTCAGAAGTCAGGTTCATCAGGAAGTTCCAGCAGTTTGTATGGTGGTCCTTGAGCCATTAGTGGCTTAGTGAGGAAAGGGTTCATTATTTTGACCCTACTCCATTAGCTGCACTTCAGCTACACATTCAGTGAATGAATTTGGAGCTCTTTTGAGAAAAGAAAGTTGATTTAATTATTCAATTAATTGATTTTAGAAAGGACTCAGGAAATTATCAGAATATTTGCTACATGATTGGGGTCCTGAACTTCTTTGTGTTGAAGGGATGAAAGAGATTAACACACACACACACACACAGAGAGAGAGAGAGAGAGAGAGAGAGAGAGAGAGAGAGAGAGAGAGAGGTGTCTGGGTTAGGACAGAGTCCTCCAGAAGCAGCCTCTGAGTCAGCGGTGTGAAAGAGAACAAGTGGATTATGTGAGAGCCAGGGGGTGGGTGATGAGACAGCAGACAGTTCAGATTGTTCCTACTTACCTTAGTTCAA
>PVKN010041804.1:0-10491 GCA_004027915.1 Capromys pilorides
ATCTACCCCATGAAGGATATGTATTTTACATGCTGTTCAAAGGTGCATATCCTCTTTGATTTTAAAATTTTAAAAATTCTCCAGTATCTATCCAAACCTGAATCATTCTTCCCCTTTTTCCTGTTTGAGATTTGGTGTTTCTTTCAAACAGAAAAATTAAGTCATTCTTCAACCTCAAGAAACTTTAGTTGATTATATCTTTAATTTCTTCCTCTGCTTCTTTCCTTCCCTGCCCATCCCTTCCCTTTCTATATCAACTTTTATTAAATAGATGTTGGAATTTCTATAAAAATGTCTCTTACTTTTTTATATCTTCCTTTTGTTTTTCTGTGCTGCATCTTGGAAGAATTTCTGTGTTCACTCTTAATGTAATTTTGTTTTCAGCTATGCGCGCACAGCCAGTCATTACTGGGAAGGGGAAATTTTTTGGCAAATGTCTTTTTAATTTCCAAAACATAAGATGTTTTTCATATCTTTACCTAAATACATATCATGAATAGCTTAGTCTGTTGCAACTATTTGATTCAGAATTAAAGACGTTTTTAAGCAGTACTTCACAGTTTCCACTTTTTGTTTGAATATGTAGTAGCAAAGGAACTTGGCTCTGGGGGAATGGCAGAAATTGCAAGGTCAAGTTCTTAATAGAGTCATGGCACCAGTGCTGGCAGCAGTAGCTGGTGCAGTAAAGTAAATTTCTTGGCATCTAATATAGGAGCAACAGTTTTTCTTATCAGAACAATAGTATTGGTCCTGGGCATTATTTCTAGAATCTGATTTTCAAGATTGATTTTTTAGCCTTCTTTTAGTAAGTAACTTCACCATGTATACAACGTCAATTTCAACATCTCATTCTAAAAGAATATCTTCCTAACTTGCTCACTCCTACTGCCTCTATTCCTATGTTTTCTTTACCTTCCTGAGATCTTCAGTTCACTGAGTTGTATAACTTGACTGTTATTCATTTTCCTATATTCTCATCTCCCTCCTTAACCAACTTTAGACTTCCAGGTATATGATTATAAGCATTCTCAAGCATATACCATTAACTATTTTATCCCTCTTTTACTTTATCACTTTTTTTCAGTTCATTATACTTACAGGGGAAAAAACCCTCAACATTACCAAAATCCATTTCTCAGTCTATTTGATTCCCATATTAACTGGTTTGGCCTTTGTTTAATTTTAGTCACTTCAAATTCATGACCATAAACTTTATTTATTTTTTTATTTTTTTGTGGGACCGGGGCTCGAACTCATGACCTTGCACTTGCCAAGCAGCCATTTGTGCCACGGAGCTATCTCCCCAGCCCCATGACCATAAACTTTAAAGCAGGCTTTATTACTGCTTGCCAATGCTATAACATTTGCATAACTCATTCTCTTGATGATTATTTTGTACCATCTACCCTCTCTTTAAACCTCTAATATCTACTACTCTACTCTCACTCTGATTATATTGCTTATAAGCTACCCTTGTTAATATTATCAATAACCTCTACACTGCGAAAATAAAAAGGTAATTATCTGTCCTCATCTTAATTAACATTTCAGTATCACAAAGTTGATCACTTTTTCCTTCATAAAACAGTTTTTTTAACTCAGATTTCAGGAGTTTTATATTTCTGTTTTTCTTACTGATTTTTTCTCATATTATCTAGTGATACTTTAATTACCAATTGCAAAATACTAAAATAATGCAAAGTTCAATCCTTGGCCTTGTTTTCTTCTCTTTCTGCACTTATCTCTTAACTGATCTCACCCAGTTTCAAGATTTTAAATGTCTTTTATATAGAGAGGAGCCAATATCTAGAAACTACATCCCTCCTCCGAACTCCAAATAATATACTCGACTGCCTAGTCAACATCTTCACGATGTTTAATTGACATCTTCTAGTTAACATTTCTAAAACTTTACCAATCCATTCTTCCACAACACATAACCAATTCTCCCATATTTTTCCATGATAATAAATGATACCTTAGTCGTTTTGGTTCCCCAGGCAAAAAAGTTTTAGTGACAACCATGCCTTTATTCACTCTATAATGCTCAAAATTCAGTACAATTAGCTAGTACTATTCATATTTCCTTTTAGATACATCCAGAGTTTAACCAAGTATCCTTTCCTCATTGTTAGCACCCTGCTCCAAGCCTCAATCACTTCAATCTGATATTGTCCAGTGTCAGAGTTCTTGCATTAGAAATCTTTGTTCTGGGGCAGACATAAATTATAGGGGATTCATACAGCTATTCCTTAATCCTTTAATTAAATATACTATCTGTCCTCTTGTCATTCAGTCCTTCAACTCCCTTACTACCCCTGACTTTAATGTTAGTCCAGATTTCTACTGGCAAAACTACTTTTTAAAAGATCATTGCTTTGCTTTTATGTGAGTACCACTTCATAAACTAATTATGTCAATTACCATAAAAATGATATTTGATATAATCTACCTATGAGCAAGACTGTTTTCTCTGTATTCATGTTACGAGTCAAGATTTCACTATCAAATTTTTCAAAACATTTTTTATAAATAGCAATCGATTTCACTGATACTATTTTCATACCAGGTGTTTACTGCCTCATTATGCTTGATCACCAATTTATATTTCACATCTGATGCTTACGAGCACATTATCTGAATTTTATTCAATAGACGAAGGTGCCAAATGCAATCCCCGTCTTTTCTCCATTCCCATCTTTTCTCCCTCTGTGCAGCAGTGTTACTCGGCACATGTGTCCCAGACCAGTTCCCAGTATGTTACAGTTCGTTATGAGACAAGTGCAATAAAAATACAAATTAGTAGAGTAGAAGTATGTATTTTAAGTGTACAAATGGTGTTTAGAAATGTTAAGGCATTTGGCATTGCTGCTATATAAATGTATATCGTTTCCTGTTTTACAAAAGTTCATAGTAAATTATATATTTCTTTTTAAATGGTTCTCCACTACACAAAGTTAAGATGCACTGCTCTGAGTGCCTCAGTAATGGTTTAGGTCAAGTGATACAGTTTTCCTTCTTGTATTACCTTTGTCTTCCTCAGGGTTGGTCTTTAAGCCAAGCAACCTGGATGCCTTCCAAGCAGTCATTTCCGTATAGTTTAATAGCGATAGCCAGTGAACAGAAAGTGCATTTCCTGCCACTATACTGTAAAATTATTATTAATGTAATAGGAGAATGCACTTCTGGTTTTGGCACTGATGTTTTGGGTATAGCATTGGGTCTGGTAGCTTAAAAGAATGGGCAATATTTTGTAATATGGATTAATGGATAGAGAACCAATAATACTTGTTAAAATGTGGTATATTGGACCAATTCAGAGATAACCTAATAGGATCTTTTAAATGAAATAGGAAATCTTTTCTTAAGTGGGAGCATGAATCTTCACTAAAGAAAAGCTTTATGAAGTTGAGTCTTATTTTTAGAAATGCTTTTCTAACTTCTAATACAGTAGGCTTTATCATGTAAGTGCTCAATTAAAGAAATATTTATAAACTATCACTGATTCATTAATAATGGATCCTACACTGAGTTGAAAATTAGATTGAGCTCTAGAGCCCCTTATAAAAGAAGATTCTGCAATTATGTGCTGAGATAGATTTAGGCATCTACAGAAATAAAATTATATTTGAATCAGCAACTCCTAAAAGTGAGGCCCTGTGATGCCCATTTAATTTGGAGGAAAATTCTGGTGTGTTTCAGAAAGGATGCAGTACATAAGAAGGGCATTTGAAGGCTGGGAGTTTGCGGAGAGTTATATATGAACTCATGTCCACAGTTTGAAGCCAAGGGGAAACAATGAAGTAGTCAATGGAATAAATGTAAAGACAGGCAAAAATAGAAATATGTATCTGGAAACTTTGTGTATAGAGTGAAACTTCAAGCAGTTTTTGTACATAGAACAATTCTGACATTAAGTTATTTATCCTTCATAATTTTCCTTCCTATTATTCTAGCCTGGCCTAATAAGAACTTATTTCTTGAGGTCCTGTGCAGCAGTCTATTGTAGATCAGCCAGATTAGTCCTTCCAAAATAGTTACAAAAGACAAACATAGATATGAATATTATTAATGTTAAAGACAGTAAGATTCTAAATACAATGAAATCAAAACAAAGAATGAGGAATAATTGCTCACTACCATGACTCTTAAGATTTCACACATGCATAAATGCAAATGTTTTCTCTCCTGACCTGAGGATTAGCAGCTATCCAAATTACTTTTGGAGATAAAAAAATTTGGAGAACACAAAAGTTAATTGAGCCGGGCATGGTGGCACATGCCTGTAATCCTAGCACTTGAGAGGCTGAGGCAGGAGGATCAGTGCAAGTTTGAGACTAAGCTGGGCTACGAAAGTAAGATCAAGGCCAGCCTGAAGTGCATAGAGAGACCGTGTCTCAAAAAGACAAAAAAAAGTTAACTGAAGGGTGAGAAGATTGACCAGTTGTTCATGTGATCTTTGTGTTTTCTTTTGCTCATTAAAATGAAAAGAATATATTAAAATTAAAAACCTAAAATGCTATTAATTAGGTTCTCCTTCACTGAAATAATTTATTAAAACAAAAGAAAGGGAAAAATTTAATGTCAAATTACCTACAGTAGTCTAACTTGGGCAGTTTATTTCTGTAAATTATTTCTGACCAAATACTAGAAATAAATACATGTGAGAGATTATTAATATTTGTTTGTAACATGAAAAATTTTTTCAGAGCAAAAAGGAAGAATTTTGTTATGAACCAATTCATACTGCCACAAGTATCTTGGATCCAAGAGTGAAAGGTAGAAAAGTAAATAATGATAGCACTGCTGGTGCCCTAGATTGAATTACAAAACAAGCAGCACATTTAGAAATGTATGCTGGAAAAATCCTTTCAGATGTGTCTGAATACAGAACAGTTACAGTGTTTGTGCAGTCATGCAGTTTGGATTCGTGCCAAGTGTAACGCTCTTATTCCTGGTCCCACCCTCCTGATGGGAAATCTGAAGGCCAGGTTACAATTCAAGGTCTCTATGGTTGCTCAAGTTCTTACCCAGCATTTTTTGAACTTTCATCCCTACTAGGTTTGCTAGTGAAAATAATAATGTTAATAACTAACATATATTTGGTGTTTACTACGTGGCAACCAATATGGAAGATAAATTATATTTTTCTCAATTACATTTTACAATAAACCTGTGAGGTTTATTGCTCTTATGTTTAGATGGGGAAATTGACACTCAAGAAGTTAAAGAAACTATTCAAGTTCAAACTGTTTTATCTGCTCACTCAAAAGTCTATTGAGAAAATAGTAATCTTTTCAGATTCAAGGATGACTTTTATTTGAAACACAAGGCTAGATATTTGGAACAATAAGGTCTCTTGAGCCTGAATATCTGAATACTTCCCTCAGAAGTACTTTCCCCTAGTTAAAGATTTTGTTTACTATTCCCATTGGTTGCCTTCAGCCACACTTCTAAAATGTTGTCAGCACCTTTCAGTTGTTGCTTTTCCGGATGGTCCTTATCCCAGTCTCGGCTTTATGGTCTCCCAGTAGTCAGATAGCTTAATAGTAGAGCAGGATGTCTTAAACACTTTTAAGTTCCAGGAGCAGTTCAAGGATAAGTTAAAGGTATTTACCACTACTTCAAGAAAATCAACCTGTGGAACATGATGTAGCCAACTATTTTTAGTTAACTATCTTTATTTAAACAGAATTTAGGAAATTAAAGCTCATCTCAGATGGCATGAATTTCTGAAGCTTGCAGAAAGCTGATTTCTTCTAGAGCTATTCTTGAAGCAAGAGTCACATAGAATCTCTAAGGGAAAATTTGAGCTATGAGAAAATGAGACCAAGAATTGAAAATTCTATATTCCTTAGACATGAATTAAGACATCATTGAAAATTAATAAATGATCTTTGTGTTCAGTACTTTAACATCTTATTCTTTCTTGATTCTATGTATTGCAGAAGTATGAATTGAATCAAACACACATCAAAGTTCTTGAGGCCCAAACCAATGAAATGGGGAAGCATGAAAATTTAGGTATCATCTGGAAAGACTGCTACAACATATTCTACAAGTAGAGTGGTCCCAAGCCAAGCAAAAGGGTTCCATTGCTCAGAGTGATGCAGCAGGCTTCTGTGGAAGACTTGTTCTAGTAAATCCCCACAGAATATAAACAATGGCTGTGTAAGGCTGTGGCTCTATCTGAATTTCATGTCCTGGACCTTCACTCATGTTATACTTTTCTATTTTTGTGACAATTTCTCTGTAAGGATATGTTTTTTCTGTATACAGTGAAACTTGGAGAAACACTTAAAACTGCATCTGCCAGAAAAAAGGACCTTTCCGCTTGGAATCTGAAGTGAAACTGATACCACACTTTCCAGAGATGCATATGGCAGGATAACTGCAGGAAAATGTCCCCCCAAAGGTTTTAGGAGGCAGAAGCCCTTCTGTAGCTATTTACTTCTTTCCTTTACTGTAGCCCACTTCCAATTGACTCCTCTCACAGAATTATTTCAGGAACTCTAGACATCACTGTGTCTCTCTATTCTTGCAAGAGCATGTGTTATGATGGGATGTCAGCTATTCATGTAGTTGTTAATTCTCCAGAACTCTTGCTTACTCTTAGCATTTGGCTGGGATCTCCACTGTGGGATGAACATGGAATTCACAAACACACACACACACTCCCAAGGGTTTCAGAGTTGTATTGAATTACATGATTTTTAATATTAGCATTTTCATTTTCTCAAACATTCACTGGCTGACAGGTGGGCTTACCTCCAAAGTCTCAGTACGATGAGATGCCTGCAATTTTGGACTCTCTTCCCTCTTTTTTCTCCCTTCAGCATCTCTCTTGCCAAAGTTTCTCAGATACACTATTTTGCACCTTGCTGTTTTCCATGCTTCCTTTAGGTATCAGCCTACTTCCAAGAATAGGAGAGGGGAAAACTGCACAATGAAAATAATTTTTCTTAATTAAAAATATAAGCCTGATCTGGTGGCATACGCCTGCAATCCCAAAATTCAGGAGGCTGAGGCAGGAGTTCAAGTTCACAAATTTAAGGCCACCTTGGACTATATAGTGAGTTCAAGGCCAGTATAGATGACAATGACATAGCAAGACTGTCTCAAATATATATATCATAATATTTAACATAATAGACTCAGGTCAAATGACATAGGTGACATGACTTTACTACCTATCTGAGTGACCTTGTATAAGTTATTTTTTGCTCTCAGAGTGTTCTTTTCCTTATCTTAAAAATTAATAATTTATTACTGAGAGATTTATGTGAAGGAAAAACAAGAAAATACCTGCCCTTACTCCTCATGCCACCTTCCTCAGGAAAATGAGAAAGGTGAGGTGAGGTGCCAGTAGCTTAATACTATAGCCAGTGAGGTGCCAGTAGTTTAATACTATTTCATTGTATGAATATACCACATCTTATGTGTGTATTTATCCATTGATAAGCATTTGAATTGTTTCTCCACTTTGGCTGTTGCAAATAGAGCACCTGTGAACACTTATAAAAGTTTTTGTTTGAAAACATTTTTTCATTTCTCTTTTGTGTATATATGTAGGAGTGCAATCACTGAATCATATAGTGATTCAGTGTTTAATTTTTGGAGGAATTGTCATACGTCACAGCTAAGCATTTGTATGTTTCCATGAGCAATACATGAGGGATATAATTTATACACAAATTCACCAGTGCTTGTTATTTCTCCCTTCTAATAAAATGTCAATTTGACTGCAGAAATACTGATTACCAAAAGCTCAGAGGGTTAGGAGGAGAGAGAGGAAAGCTGGACAACAGATAACAAAACATTTTTGCAGAAAAGGAATAAGTTCTGCTGTTTAAAAGCACAGTGGAATGACTATAGTTCACAACAAACTGTTTTATATTTTATGAACATCTGGAAGAGAAGAGCTTAATGACTAAACATTTAAAAAAATGATGAGGTGAGACTGGGGATGTAGCTCAGTAGTGTAGCACCTACCTAAAGTGCACAAGACCCTGGGTTTAATACCTGGTAACTCAAAATTAAATTTTCAAAAAAAGATGAGGAAAAGGAAATACTAGTTAGCTTGACTTGATTAGTCTACACTGTGTGCATGTGTAGAACTATCATATTGAATGAATCAATATGTAAAATTAATAAATATTATTTTAAAATTAAATTAAAATTATAAATGTCTTATTGTCACCCTAATGAATATGAGGTGGCACCTCACTGTGGATCTTCTTTGCGTTTTTCTGAGGAAGGTGGAGTGAGGAGCAAGGGCAGGTATTTTCTTGTTTTTCCTTCACATAAATCTCTCAGTAATAAATTATTAATTTTTAAGATAAGGAAAAGGACACTCTGAGAGCAAAAATAACTTATGCAAGGTCACTCAGATAGGTAGTAAAGTCATGTCACCTATGTCATTTGACCTCAGAGTCTATTATGTTAACCATAAAACCACAGTGACGTTCTAAAACTAAACGAATAGATCCCTAAGATCAGGCACCATATCTGCTTTTCCTTTTGTGCTTGTTCTTCTCACAAGCTAGATAATTTTGTACTTTGGACACAGAAAGAACTCTTGAAACATCTGTTAACCAGTCATGAGAATATCTAAAGCCCTGATGAAGGGCTCAGGATTGTTGCAACAGACACTGTATGAGAATTCCTAACTGAAAAGGGTTTTTGCTAATACTTCTTGTTGCAGTTGTTCTGATATGAACACTTATCTGCTTCTCTCTGGAATCTGTATGTTTGCATTTGTCTTTTTCTTTCCTTTAGGATCTACATTTTTCTGTGTACTGTGCACACAGGAGAGGAATTTTAAATCTTCTCTTATGGGAAGACATTCTTTTCGTTTAAAGTTCAAACTGAAGAACAACCTTCCATTTTGCACAAGCAGTTGTGTTGGGAAAAAGAATCAAAATCAAACCTCTAGTCCCTACATATGCACTAAAGATAACTCTGTCCTTATACACTTCATTCCTGAACCTTATTCAGGAATGATCAGGACAATGGTAAAGAAACAAACAGGATTTGTTGATTAACTTACATCAGAAGAGTCAGAGAATTAGAAGATGAAAGGAAAATTAACTTAGGCTACTTTTGAGCATTGTCACTAACTTTGAGAAAGATAAGGATAGGAGAAAGAAAGTTATTGAAGCATCTACCAGGCCATAGTGGATGGAAATTTAGAGAAGTAAATAGAAAAACTCTGTTTTGATTGATTGTTTGCTGTATACATTTTAACAAGCAAAAATAAAAACCCGAATTTGATGTGCATTTTTTTGAATTTGAAATAGGTGTTTATTTGGTCACACCATTGTGAGACTATGATGAGGTGGATTGAATTTACATAGGTTACACTTAGAGGATAAGATCTAGTTTTAGCAGAAGTATGGAAACGTGGTAGGATTGCAAATGATACAATCACTTTGGGGTATAACCTGCCAGTTCTAGTAAAATTAAGTGTCACTACTTCTATTTCTTCCTTGAAGAAATGCACACATGACACATGTGTACCATGTTTTCTACAACAATGAAAAAACTTGAAAATAATCTGATTTTATAATAGATAAATAATTAAGTAAAAATTATACACTCAATGGAATGACATAAAGCAATCACCATAAATTAGAGCTATATGTGTCAATACGAACATATCTTGAATATTTAATGGCAAATTACTGAATTACGTGTACTATGTGATAACATCATTGTAGAAAGATGCACTATAATACTATATACTAGAATACTGCATACTTGCATATACTTTGTAAGTGTAAAATTATATATATATATATAAAATAATTATCTAAGTACACACATAAAATTCATAGCAGAAGCACCCTCTCACAAGTGGTAAGGTGAATGAAATCAGAGACTATGACCAAAAGGGATTTTGGATCGATCTGTAGTGTCTTATTATTTTCTCAACTTTCTTAATATTTGAATTTGCAAAAAAAGTACATAAAATCCTGTGAATCTTTTACCCAGAAACCTCCAATGATGACGTCTTATTTAGCTTTTAGTATAATAAGAAAACCATGAGCTGAGGATATAGCTTAGTGTCACAGCACCTGCCTCACAAAAGTGAGATCTCAAGTTCAATTTCAAGTACCTACAGATACAAAGGAGAAAACCAAGATGTTAACATCAGCACCTGATGGTTATTATTAACTAGATTTTATTCAGTTTTTATCATTTTAAATCTGCATTTGTATATATGTGTTTCTATGGAATTTTATCTTAAGTATAGTTTCATGAATTTATCATTTGTTTCTTTTGAATAAAAATCCAGGAATATAAATGTTAGGTTTTACAATAATTGCATGTTTAGTTTCTTATGAAAGTATAATGTTGCTTTCCAGGGTGGAATTATGATTTGATATCACCACTAATAATATACGAAACAGCCAACTTCTCTGTATTCTCACCAGCATTTTCGTTGTCGCTATTTTTATTTCAATTATTCTACTGGGTCTTTAGTGATGT
>PVKN010041805.1:0-10491 GCA_004027915.1 Capromys pilorides
AAAATAAAATAAATAAATAAAGGCTGTTGGGAAGCCATAAACGAAGGGATCCTGGCTTTCTGCAGCTCCCCACTCTTGTTCTCTCGCCCAGGCTTCAGAAGGACCCCAGAGTTTCAATTTAAGTCAGATGCCCATATGTGCCCTTTCCCAGGTAAGGCCTTGGCTTCTAGTCTGGACTGGTCTCAAGTATCTCAAGTCTGGAGTCTACTTGTCTTCACGTTAAATCTAACGTTATCATACCATTCTGAAGGTCTCATCTGCACCTGAGGAGCAATTTTATGCTCACTCTGGGAGATTCAAAAACCAGGACTGGACTGTAAATCTAACAAAGCCTACATAGCTCACATACTCAGACTCACCTTTTGGGCTTCCTTCCTCTACTAAGCCAGCAAACCACCCATAACTGGGGCCTGGTCACTCGTAGGAAAAGAAAGGGCATAGGCTGGGGCTGCTAGCCTGGAAAAACCTCACTACATCCAGATCTTCCAAACCCGACAAGAGTAAAGCCCCACGTGGAATCCCTTCTCAGCCCGGACTCTGTCCCTCTCCTTCGTGAAGGAGAACCTAGTTATGGGTTCCACGGAGGAAGCAATAATAGGTTTCGTGTACTCCCAGCAGCCACTCAGGCAAGAGAACATTCGCCTACAACCCACCTGGGCTGTGGTCATGGACCGGGTAAAGGTCCCAAGTCCAGCTACAGCAGGTGGGCACCCTTACCCATGTTGGATCTGGTGCGAGCCACAGGCTGATGCCCATCCCTGGATCTTCGCAGACGGGTGGCGGACTAGGGTCTGCCTGCTACAGCCTGCCTGCAAAGGTGACCAGAAGCAAGCAACCCAGGCCAGACGGGGCAGGGCCCTAAAAGCCCATCCGCCGGTCAGGAGCAGAAAGAGACTGGCCATAACGCAGGCCGGCACACCAACCCTGGTACTGCATGGTCCAGATAGGCGCTCATCTGGCTTTCGGCGTTCCCCACCGCCGCCGCCTCACAGGACCGGCGGGAGGCGGAGCCGCGCGCGACACATGGCTCAGGCCCTGCGCGGCTTCGGGCCGCAGGGGAGGAGGGGGAGGGGCCTCCCGAGGACTTGCAGCAAAAGCTCCCGGCGGCCCACAGCGCGGGTTCTACGACCCAGCTCCCGACCTGGAATGATAGCCCCAACACTCACCCGAGGGAATGGCACGATGGCGGCAGCGGCGGCGGCAACCCAGGGCGGTCTGCGACCGACTGTCCCTTCCCCCCTGCCTTCCCTCTCCCGGCCCGTTGCACTCTGGGAAACGTAGTCCACTGGCTCTCTTTCTAGCCTTAGGGCGCTACGAGAAAACTACAATTCCCGATGTGCTACGCGCGGAGGCCCAGACACGGCCCGCACCGAGGGAGGAGAGGCTAAACCAGAAGGGGAGGCTGCCCGGGCGAGCCCCTGAGAATTGTGGTCTAGCGGAAGCCTCTGGAACACGGAGGTTGGCGCCAGTCAGGGGTCAAGGCTCTCTTGTCGCTCAGTCCCAGCTGGCGTGGCCCCGCCCAAAATGTGCGCCGAGGGTTGCTGGCCCCGCCTCTGAGAGCCTAGTCCAGCCCCTAGTTGGCCCAGGCACCCCTCCCGGGGCCCCTAGGCTTTCTCTTTCCGCGAGCCCTCCTCCCTTGTTGGGCCCTCCCCACTCTACTCGCTTGCTCGGCTTTTTGAGGCAGGCATTATCACTTTAACCAGGACAGAACCTATAACTTCTGTCCAAATACTGGGGCCAGTCGGGCCCAAAACTGATTTCCAGCAAGTAGGCCTTTTCTGGGGGCCGGGGACTTAAATGCTCCTTAGGTGGATCTGGCTGGACAGATTACTCTAACATTTATAGAAAAAAAAAGGTTTTCAAAGCATTATCATTGTGGCCATGGAGATAGCTGAGTAGAATAAACACTTGCCTGGTAAGTGCAACGTCCTGAGTTCAGTTCCTAGTACCACCGGGGAAGAAAAAGAAGAAAAAGAGGAGATAGCTCCGTGGCACAAATGCTCATGAGTTCGAACCCTGGTTCCGCCAAAAAAAAAAAAAAGTAATAGTGTTTGCTTTGAGCCAGGCGTGGTGGCGCACGCCTGTAATCCCAGCACTTGGGAGGCTGATGCATTAGGATCAGTGCGAACTCAAGACCAGCCTGGGCTACAAAAGTGAGCTCAAGGCCAGCCGGAACTACATAGCGAGACCCTGACTCAAAAAGACACACACACAAAAAAGTATTAAATAGTGTTTGCTTTGGGAGCACATATATTAAACTGAAACAATACAGAGATTAGCATGGCCTCTGAGCAAGGATGACACACAAATCCGTATTTTTTTTTTTAATTTATTTGTTTGCTTGTTGTGTTTATTTGTTTCTTTTATTTATTTATTTTGTGGCTGGCCCAGCCTGCCGGAGCATGTGGTGCCGGGGATCGAACCGCAGTCCCTGCAGTAGCCTGAGCTTTCCTAAGCAGGAGCATTAGACCACTGAACCATCTCTCCAGCCCCCACAAATCAGTATTTTTAAGTTGTGTCTGCACCTTGTACTCTGAACTACTATGAAGACAATATGCATTGTATTAATTATTGTGGCTGTCCTAACCTGTTTTGAAACTGTCTCATTGTTATTTCTTATTAAAAGTAATAAAAAATTGTACTTGGGAGGCTGAGGCAGGAGGATCGGTGTGAATTGAAGACCAGCCTGCGCTACAAAAGTGAGCTCAAGGTCAGCCTGAACTGCATAGCAAGACCCTGTCTCAAAAAGACAAAAAAAAAACAAAAACACATTATCATAAATCCTTACCACAGATAGCAGGCAACTAAGAGTTACTGAAGAGAAATAACTGGCTCACTTGAAGTTTCCCTGCTATGTAAGTGACCACACTGTAAATAATCATCTTTCCACCTTTTGCCCTTCACTTTCAATGCTCTTTTCACTGTTTCCTTGGTAACAAATATTTGAAGTAAGGCCTAACTCGGTTGAGTTTAGGCTGGGAAAAATAGCTCTGTCCAGAGCTGGGTGTGGTGGTTCCTACCTGTAATACCAGCAGCAGGGAGGCCGATGCAGGAGGACCATGTTGCAAGTTCTAACTAGAGTGGTCAACAAAGTGAGCACAAGGTCAGCCTGAACTGCATTGCAAGACCCTATCTCAAAAAAACAAAAACAAACAAAAAACCACCCTGTAGAACAGCCAAAATAGAGGACCACAGGAAACAAAAATGGCTACGGGGCTCCCAGACAACTCTTAAGCTTTCTGCCCTAGTCAGAGATTCCCCAGTACTCCAGCTCTTCCCTAAATTTTGCACCTTTAACCACTCTTATCCACTTTTGGGAATGACTACATAAAAGCAGACTAAGCTTTTTGATGATTAAATCTCAGCTCTGTCTCAATCACACTCTGCTTGACTACAAAGATGCTCCTTAACGTTCAGCTATTTGTCTCTGCTTTTCCCATTAGTGGTGCATCTGTGTCTGGGGCCTCCCTTGCTCTGTGAACTGCGCCCCCTCAACCAAAGTACCACACAGGGTGTGTGCACATAACTGCAGGAACCAAGGAGGGTTCAGAGTTGCTGAGATTCAAGAGAGCAAAGTGGGGGCTGGGGAGATAGCTCCGTGGCACAAGTGGCACAAGCTCCTGGCAAATGCAAGGTTGTGAGTTTGAACCCCAGTCCTGCCAATAAAAGAGAGAGCGCGAGCGCAAGAGAGCAAGAGAGCGCAAAGCACACAAATGTCCTTTTATCCCTTGAATAAATCAGGGATTCACTTGTAATCCCAGCACTCAGGAGGCTGAGGCAGAAAGACTGCCAAGAGTTTAAAGTCAACCTGGGCTACAGAATGAATTCAAGGCCAGCCTGATCTATATAGCAAGACCCTGCCTCACCACACACACACACTCCAAATAATAAAAAGCATGAACAAGGTCTGAGAAAGTCTCTGTTCAAGGAAACAGTAAAGCGAGACTAACCCAGTAAGGGTCCACTTGGCTTTTACTATCTTAATTTTCAACACAGTTGGCTTAATTTTCAGCCTTGGAAGACAGAGATCCAATTTTTTTCCCAACCTGTGACCTATGGAAGATGTTGTACTCTCTCCTTCCCCACCAGTCTTGTTGACTAACTCAGTGCCAAAGAAACCAGAAAGAAGAGACTGAAGGTTTAGGGCTACTTTAGCATGAAGTTACAAGGCAAGTTCTGGAAGGAAAAAGTCATATTTCATGGAGCCAAGAGTCTGTGTTCCAACATATATAGTAAAAAGGGATAGCTTTAAAGAATTGATCTAAAAAAAAAGGACAGTTATCTCTTACCAAGATGGCTTTACACTACTTTGGAGCAACAAATAAAAGTTACTCTTGGCCCTCCAATATCCAACCTAAAAATAGAAGCAGAACTATGAATCAGGAGTCACAAACCCTAACTCCTTAATGCCTTCTGTGGATCAGATTGAGCCTTTTTACACTGAAGGTATACCAACCCCAAAGTATCTATACAGGAGTGTAGCTCAAAGAGTCATGGCTGATTCTAGCTGTGGTCTTCACTTGTTTATTAAGTACATGAACCAGAAACTGTGCTACATTTAAGGGATGAAATAGTGAATAAACTTCAACTCAAACTGAAAATTTAAGAAGAAATTTAAAACCCTGAGAAGAAAAACTAAATTCAGTTTAGTTCTCATTTGCATCTTGTTGAAAGAATACTCGGATGTGATAGCACATGCCTGTAATCCCAGCATTTGAGAGGCTGAGCAGGATTGCTTAGGAATTCAAGGCCACTGGGCTACATAATGTGCTTAAGGCCACTCTGGACAAGATAGCAAGACCCTATCTCAAAAACAAGCACAGGCAGAAAACAAAACAAAACAAAACAAAAAACACAGGAAGGGCTGGGGATATAGCTCAGTGGCATTAAGCACCTGCCTGGCAAGTGCAAGGTCCTGAGCTTGATCCCAGGTACCATAAAAAGAGAGAAAAAAGAAGGAAAAAAAAAAAAACAAAAACCAGGGAGAAGTTGGGCATAGTGGCACCCACATTTAATCCCAATACTTTGGGAAACTGAGGTTCAAGGCTAGCTTGGGGTATATAGTGAGTTTAATGCTAGTTCAAACCACACAGCCAGAACCTGTCTCAGTCTCCTCACTCCCCAAAATCAAAGGGTTGAAGATGTAGCTCAGTGAAAAGTCCTTGGGTTCAATCTTCAATAGTGGGGTGGGGAGGAGAGATAGGGAAAAAACTTGTGAACAAACTGGGACCACTTGGTGCAATTTCAAAGTCCTTGGGATGAAATGAGCCAGAAACTCTGAGGACCTTAAGGACAGGTTTATGGAGAAATCTGGTCAATAAAGCATCTCTACTCACAGGGCTGGCCTGGTTTTATAGATTAAGGCTTAATTTTCCATATTTCAACGACATTTAGCTAAGTCTTATAAAAATAAAATGCCAAAACCCAAATAAAAACCTTACTTTTTGTTTAATTTGTTTTGCCAAACAAACACAGTGAAAACTTTAGTCTAATTGTACAGAAAATAGAATTTGTAACCAGTAGCAAACATAACAGGATAAACCTAAGACCCTGACAAGCTGGATCTCCATCAGCAGGTTACCCAGATCCCCTCATAAATGGCCTCCTGGGTAGGGAGGTCCTCAGAGGCAGAGGCACAGATCAACTAGTTCCCATCAGAATCACAGATGACACCTGGAAATGGTAAGCATGAAAAAGAGGGAACTGATATTACTTGGATCTCTTATCACTACACACAGCCAAATTGTCTCTGATTGTTGGCCAACCTTAAGGTGTGGCTTTCCCAAACTCAGTCCCCAAGCATCCCACCTGAATCCCTCTGAGGTGTTCTGAAGCCTCTGCTTAACCAGAATCTGCAATTGGGGAAGGAGGGTCGACAGTCATAATTGCTGGTGTCATCAGTGCCAAGTCTGAGACCCCAATCTCCTGTTCAAGAGGAAACAAGTTAGAATGCCAGATCCCTAGCAAGACTCCAGCTGCCTTAAGTCTCAGTATTGTCGATCAGAGTCTAGAAAAGTCAACGTTAGCCTGAGGATTCCTTGGAGTGGAGGAAGGAGTTCTGCAGGCCACAAGGAGACGTATTCACATCCCATGCTTCTTACGGATGACAGCCATGGCAAGCAGACGATCCTTCTCACGAAGTTCTTCGCGAAGCTTGGCCTCGGTGAGACGCAGGTGGCGAATACTACCCTTCATTTCTTTCATCTTCACTTCCATCAGCGCCAGGATGTCCCGCTGCTCATTCAGCTTACGCAGGAGCTCCTCCTCCGTGGTGCCTGACGACAAAGAGTATGAATGGTCGGAACCAGTATCGGGGAAGCCCTCTTCACCTACTACCACCAACTGGGGGCCCATTGGGCACTCCGCGGCCTCCAGCCCTGCTGTGGCAGCTTCTAGCTCCGATGCTGCGGCTGCGGCGGCTGCGCCCTCTGCGGCTGCGAACTCCACTTGCACAGTAAGGTCGATTGGCTTCACATCGTCTCCAGTGGGAGTGGTGGGTGCTGGTGGACCAGACCCAGGTGCCTGACTGCTGTCTACAGCAGCCTGAAGGGTGAGAAGCACGGCGGCAGAGGCAGATACCAGGCTCGGCTGCAGCTGGGAGGTCTGGGTAGTGGAGACTGACGGCGCCTGCTGCTGTTGCTGCTGCTGCTGCTGTTGTTGCTGCTGCTGCTGTTGCTGCTGCTGCTGCTGCCTGCGGCGGGCGGCCGCGGCCCCTGCAGGTCTGCGCGCTACTTTGCGCTCGTTGACGCCGCGCAGCGGGAAGATGGTGGGAACACGCACCGTGTAGGTCTTGCGGCCGCCCTGGAAGTGAACGCTACAGAGACGGTGGCCCGTGGTGGGTTGGAAAGTGGAGAAGCACCCACTGACGCCAGCACGGGACACATTCTTCAGCCAAAGGCGTCGCAGCTCAGCGTCCTTGGGAAACGTATAGAAATGTAGCGCCTTGTCTCGGTGCGAGTTGTTGTAGCAGCCGGGTACGCAGCACGTAAAGCCAGGCATGGCTGCGCCGCGCGACTCTGCGCGGCCCACCGGCCTCCTTCGCGCTTCGACGGCCCGGTCAGTCCACTGTCGCCAGCCCCTCGACGGGCGGCGCCCTGCGAGGCTTTAAGCAATCTCCCACTATTGCAGCCTGGCGCAGCCGGCTCGAAAAGGTGCCCTTGCCACAATACGCCTCGCACCCGACCGCGGTGCGCCGCCGGCCCAGCAGTCCGCCCGCGATCCAGAGTCGGCCCGGGGGACGCAGCGAAGGACCGCCTGGGAAGGAGGACTACGCCCCCCACAATGCACCGCGTCAGAAGTAGCTCACTTCCGGGGCGGTGGCGTGTTTGTTCCGTCCGCTTTCCAGGACACAGAGAGACTCCTTGCAGAGCAGATTCTTTTCCTGACCCTAAGACTTAGTCTTTGGCGGACAAAGCGTATTTGGTTGGAACCTTGTCGGAGGAAGCCTACCTCTGAAGAACCCGGAATCCTGATGGAGGCGGGGGAGGGAGCGCGCGCCTCACCAGTGCGCAAGCGCCAGGAGCATGTGCCCAAAGAGACTACAAACCCCATCAGGCTTAGCGCGAATTTAGCCACTGCGGACTAGAGCGCCGTCTAAGGGAGAGGTAGGGTCACTGCGGATCACGTTTCTGGCGCTGTTCTGCTGCCTACCTGAATTGGTCATTCCTCCAACGCTGAGCGTCTTTGAAAAGACGGCATACTTGTGGGTCGAGGAGGACGAAATCTAGTCCTCGCTGCCCTAAGGACCTCGGAAGTCATTTTCTCGGTATTAGGGACTCTTCTACTCAACTGCTACCTTTAACTCACTAACCTGAATTAAGTCATTGATAGGCACTTAGGCTATCTGTTGGACACAGTACAGGGAATTGCAG
This sequence comes from Capromys pilorides, assembly GCA_004027915.1. Taxonomy (NCBI): domain Eukaryota; kingdom Metazoa; phylum Chordata; class Mammalia; order Rodentia; family Capromyidae; genus Capromys; species Capromys pilorides. The sequence goes on from PVKN010041805.1 coordinate 7,872, forward strand.
GGAGCCTGACCCATCCAGCATCTCCCTTGAATACTAACTAGATGGAAATGTACGTGAAGCAATGTCTGTTCAGAAATAAATGCCACAAGGAATGAACAGGGTAGAGAAGAAAATGAGAAGCAAGTGCCTAGGAAGATAAAAAGATGAAAATCTTGTTTGTTTTTTTGCGGGACCGGGGTTTGAACTCAACCTTGCACTTGCCAGGCAGGCACTTGTGCCATGGAGCTATCTCCCCAGCCCCAAGATAAAAATCTTGGCTGGGAGTTGGAGCCAGATCTTGCCTTCCCCGCCGCCCACCCGTTCTCCCCCTCCCCCACCCCCCACTAGTCTAAGGCCCAGAGGCTAGGTCCAGTCTTGCAGGGCAAGGAAGGGGTGATCAAGATAGCAGAATCCCTGAAAGTTATCAAACTGAGCCATCTTGAAGGATTTGGAATTTTATCCTGCGGGGGACTGGGAGCTACTGAAGGTTTTAAGAGAGAACATTTCGGGGCTGGGGAAAGAGCTCAGTGGTACAAGGGCCTGCCTGGCAAGTGAAAAGTCCTGAGTAAGATTCCCTGTGAGAGGGAGGGAGAGAGAGAGAGGAAGGGGGAGGGGGAACGGAACAACAGACAGGCGGAGGAGAATGAAAACATTTGCACTATAATGATGTAGTGCCTTCTCTCTGCTCAAGGATCTTTGAAGGAAAATATTTTGAAGTTTGAAACAAGCCAGGCATGTGCCAAACTGTTGCAATCCAGCTCTAGGAGGGTGACAAAGGAGAATCATTCCAGCCCAGCCTTGGCAGTTGAGAGGCATAGGGAGATCTGTCTCAGAAAAAAAGAAAAGAGGCCTAGTGATGCAGCAAAGAGCAAAGGCATTGGGTTAATTTCTATGCGAATATAAAGATAAACTTTTGGGGAGGTCTTTTTTTTTTTTTTTGAGAAAAGATCTCACTATGTAGTTTAGGTTGGTCTTGAACTCACTGTACCCTGAGCTGGCTTCAAACTTTTTTTTTTAATTTTATTTATTTATTTGTTTGCTTGTTGTGTTTGTTTGTTTCTTTATTTATTCATTTTGTGGCTGGCTCAGCCTGCCCTGGTGGTGGTGGTGGCGCTGGCGCAGCATGTGGTGCCGGGGATCGAACTGCAGTCCCCGCAGTTGCCTGAGCCCTCCAAGCAGGTGCTTTAGACCACTGAGCCATCTCGCCGGCCCCGCTGGCTTCAAACTTGAAGCAATCCTTTTGTTTCAGCCTCTTGAATGCCAGAATTACAAGTGTTTGCCACTAGGCCTGGTCAGAAATAGGCCGTTTTTGTTTGTTTTGTTTTTTTAGACAGGGTCTCAATATATAGTGTAGGCTGGTCTTAAACTCACTTACAATGCCTAGTCTGGCCTCAGTCTAACCTTGATCCTCCTGTCCCAGCCTCCTCAGTGGTGGGATTACAGGCAAAGGAAATACACTTTTTACATGTTAAATTTTTATAAAATGTGTGAAATAGAGATGAAATTTAGCAAGATCATTGTATCATACATTTCACTAACAATGTTATCAATATGGTTCAACCCCACCTTCTCAACTCACCTTGCTTAAAAAATGAGAGGTGAGGGGGATACCCACTCAGGACCCCACTCGTGTCTCTCTCGGACAGGAGCTTTCTTTCCCTCAATAAATATGTTGTGCTCATTAAAAAAAATGAGAGGTCAATACCAATAATATAAATAAATAAAATGAGAGGTCCAACTGATATTTAAGCACAGAACACTGAATACTATACTCAGTTAAACTCTCCAATATATAAAATTATCTCTTATCTGCATTTAGTCTTTTGCACTCAAAGCATACTTGGATAGCTGGAGGTGTAGCTCATTGGTACAGCACATAAGTTTAAGGGTTTAAGTCTCAGCACGCGCGCGCACACACACACACACACACACACGCACACACACACTTGGAATGATACATGGCTAACTCTCTGCCCTCAATCTTTTTTTTTCCTGCCCTCAATCTTGTCACCTCAGGAAAAAGATGAGAACCTCATCATTCATCTCTGCTTTCAGTCTTATGTCCTCAACAATCTATTCTTCACATAGCTTGCTGCCAAAGCAAATCTAATGACATGGTTACATCATACCTCTGTTTAAATGCCTCCAGTGGTTTCCTATTCCCTTTTAAAACTGTCGTGAGCAGCCAGGTGTGGTGGCACATGCCTGTAATCCCAGCACTTGGGAGGCCAAGGCAGGAGGATTGGCTCGAGTTCAAAAACAGCCTGGGCTACAAAAGTGAGCTCAAGGTCAGCCTGAACTGCATAGCAAGACCCTGTCTCAAAAAACAAAATAAAAAACAAACAAACAAAAAAACCCACTGTCCTAAGCTGAAATAAGCCTTTCCTTTCTTCCTTTATTTATTTGAGAGGTTTTACCAGGTAATTCAAACTGGCCTTGAACTTACTATGTAACCTCAACTGGCCTCAAGCTCACAGTGATCCTCTTTTTTTTTTTTTTTTTTTGTCTTTTTGAGACAGGGTCTCGCCATGCAGTTCAGGCTGGCCTTGAGCTCACTTTGTAGCCCAGGCTGGTCTCGAACTCACACAGATCCTCCTGCCTCAGCCTCCCATGTGCTGGGATTACAGGCGTGCGCCACCAC
>PVKN010041806.1:0-10508 GCA_004027915.1 Capromys pilorides
TTAGCTGGCTCCAAGGCAGAGGCACACATCAGAAAACAAGCTTTCATGGTGGCAGCTAAGGTCAAGAGTCTTGGTGTGAAGTTAAGACCAGCGTGGGTTACAAAAGTGAGCTCAATGCCAGCCTGAACTGCATAGCAAGGCCCTGTCTCAAAAAGACCCCCCTCCCTCCTGCAAAAAAAAAAAAAAGATTCTATTCTGGTATTGATTTCTGGAATCTGTAGTACGATATTCCTGGCTATAGATTTTTTTTTTTTTAAATTCTGAATAATTGGAGTTGTATATGCCTCACTTATCTATGTCAAATTCTTTTTCTCCACTATGGAATTTTTCTGCCATATTGTCTGTGAATAGTTTTTGTATATTATTTGTGCTTTCTCCTGCTTTTTTATTGACTCTAATCAATCTTGTTTTTCTTTGCCTCATGTGTATCTATTTCTCATAGGCTTTGCTATTTTTAAAAAATCTCTCCCAGGAGCCTGTCTTCTGTACCTAAGATCCTATCTTCATGCTGGCCTTATCTGCTGCAGATACTTTCAGTGGAACTTTTGGTCTCCTGGATGTCTGCTGGAATCTGCCTTATGGATTCCATTTCTTTCCTGTGCTGAGCATTCACAGCTTTCATGGTTTTCTTAAACTCCTCTGCTTTTTTGTTTGTATCTGCTCCAAAGTCACTAAGCATGGTTTTCATCATGGACCCCATTTCTATAGTTATCTGAGAAATTATTTCTGACTTGATTTTTTTTTTTAAGGGCTTCCGTGCCAGTTATTTTTCCCTTGTTGCTGGGACAAACACCCAACTCTCAAAATGAAGAAAAGAACGGTTTATTTAGCTCACAGTTTCTGGAGGTTTTTGTCTATACTCGGCTGGCTCTCAGGCGGTGTGGCACACGGCAAGGAGCAGCAGTTCATGGCAGCAGAAAACAGTGAAGAGCAAAGGGAGGGACAGCAGCTGTGGCTTCTAGCCAGCCTCTCTCCCCTCCTTATATTATAGCCCAACTGCCCTGGGGCTGGAGGTGTAGAACTCACACAATGTCCATGCTCTCCTCTTGTACAGGATGAGGATGCTTACAAACTAAGAATCCTGGCTCTCTGCTGAGTCACTTAATTAAACTTCTAAACTTCTTAAGTTAACACAGTGGATCAACCAGTACAGCCTCATTTAGTTGCTTTGTTGTCACCACTTGATAGAGGCTAGGTCGGTGGCTTTCAGATTATCCTACCTCATTGTCCCCTGAATTTGCCTTTGGTGAACTGGATGTCTTGAGTTGCATTTTTTTAAGTGCTTGCTTGCTTGTTTGTTTATTTATTTATTATTTATTTATGTGGCACCAGGGATTGAACTCCTTGCACTTGCTAGGCAAGCATTTATTCCACTGAGCTATTTCCCCGGCTTTATTTATTTACTTATGCAAGCTTAATTTCTGGGGTGATGTTTGTTAGTTGCTCATGGTAAGTTGCATTATGGTTAATAGTTAGAACCCTTAGGAAATGGGTACTTCTCAGAAGCATTTTCCAGGTACAGTTTGTTTTTGGGGTCTGAGATTGTTGCAAGATCCTGTCTCTTCAATTTATTGAAGGTGAATAGTTTCTGCCTCTTTGGTCCAGTCCCTCATTCTTCGGCACTGTTTCACAGTATTATCCGTGACCTTTAGTCAGTCTCACTCTTGGAGTACCGGGAGGAACAGCTGGTCAGAGCAGTTATGTCAGTTTTGGTTATAGTGATACCATCAGCAGTGACAATGACATCAAATACAGCCTAGAAAATGACAAATGAAGCTAACCACTAATTTGCCACCTTTAAGTGTGTGAACTAGATTTGTGATTATATAACAAAATGTAAAGTCAGAAAATTATACACACTATACATGTCCTTAATATGTTAATTTTGCCCTCAGGGGTTAAAACTTAAAATGGGTTAGGGAGAAAATAGAGAATCAGAAGAAGAGGAAGAGATGAGGCTGGAGGGTTGGGGAGACAGCTCAGGGGCATAGCGCCTGCCTGGCAGGCACAGGGTCCTGAGTTAGATTCTCAGTACCCTCTTCCGAAAAAGAAGGCCAGAGGATGAAGGAGGAGGGTGGGGGTTGTGCTAACTTTGGGATACTATTGCAGAAGACTAGAAGGAGAGAGAGAGGGACAGGATCAGAAGAAGAATAGAACAACAACCTCAAAGAAACTAAAAACCGTGTTCATGCTCATATAAAATCAAGATCAAATGGTGGAGGAAAAACCCCCAAACCAAAAGAGAACCACCACCACCACAACAACCAAAAACAAAAGAGAGAGAAAAGTAAAACGTCCACTTCGACATCTCTGCTGTCCCTGGCACATGTTTGGAGAGAGTCCTGGTCGGTGTTGATGTGTCGCAGCAAGGCAGTAGCCTTTGGTTGGGGCAGTGGATGAGCTCAGTGAGCCCACAGCTCTGGTTGACCAGGCCAATTCAGCCTGCAGCTGGCCGCTCGCTGTCCCCCATCCTGAGCCCAGCCGGAGCTGCTACATGGAGTCAGCAGCCCCTCTGAGTTCTGAGCTCATCCGGCCCCTCCCAGAGGCGTCTCCTGGCCAGTTGTTCTGTCCCATGGGACCACCGTGCCCTCTGCACTCACCACCAGCTAGTTCTTATCCTAGGTGCCTGCGTTTAAATTTATCCTGAGAAAGCTGCCCACAGAGCTTAGCTGTATGGCTGTCTTTAAAACAGCATTTGGCTATGCAATTCAGGCTGGCATTGGACCCACTGTGTAGCCCAGGCTGGATTCCAAGGTGTGGGCCACCGGTCTGTTTCTTGGGTCATTTTCTGGGAAATTGCATGTATGATACAATGCACATTACTCCTTCCTGCCGCAGATACATGCTTTGTTTTTTTTTATCCAGATGTATGTGTGATGCATGAACTGTTACCCATCCATGTCAGCTTTTTTTTCTGAAGAACTCCAAGGATTTGGGCCCTTGACCCAACTCTGCTTTTCGTGATCCTATGTGCATCGCAGCCTATCTGTGTCTTTTCCTCTTTTTATTGAGTGGATGCTCAGCTCATATCTCTAAGTGCTTCTTTTAGTACTAAAATGCTAAGCTGCTTTAGAAGGGCATTGTTGTTTGTTTTTAATTTTCACTTGTGTCTTATCATTGTTGTTTGCTTTCCTTTCATTTTTTTCATCTGTTAAAATTTTGGGCTTGCGAGATAGCTCAAGCGGACTAAGCACCTGCTTAGGCAAGTGCAGGGATCCGGGTCAGGGGTCAGGGTTTGATCCCTAGCACCAGATCCTGCTCCATCTTGGTGTCCAAGCATGCTGAGTGGACCCCTGAAACTAGGCATGGTAGCCCATGCCTGTAATCCCAGCGCTGGGGAGGCTGAGAACAGGAGAATCACTATGAGCCCGAGCTGCGGAGAGACCCTTACCAAATACATTAAAAAAAAAAATTAACTATATGAAAGTAGTTGTTCAAAATGGGATTGGAGTGAAAGTTGAATTTAAATGCAATTGCAGTTAGTAAATGTCACTAATTAGTAATGATCCAGAACTTTCTATACTGTGCTCAGACTCTGACTTGCTTTGCTGTCTTAGACACTCTGATTTTTTTTTAATGTTTATGTTTATGCTTGTTTTTTTCAACAGACATAATAAGAGGAAGAAATTTTTTGTCGACCCTCGTTGCCACCCCCAGACAGTAGCTGTTGTCCAGACTCGAGCCAAGTAATTATATTTATTTGTATATTGAGCCCAGGGTGAATGCGTTTACCTCCCGGCCGCATCTCCCTTCCTTGCTTCCGCTCTGCTAGGAGGTGGGCCTGCTTTTAACTGGGGTTCTGGCCATTTTTACTTTCCATTTTTCCCAGGAATGTCTAGTAAGCATACTGTCAGAAATGAGGGGGAAGTTCATGGTGTTTAGTGCCTTTTTCTTTGTGGTAAGCTATCTTGCCATTTTATCTAACTTCATGAAAAGACTATTAAAAATTTAAAAACTGGGCTGAGGAGATAGCTCAGTAGAATAAGTGTTTGCCTGGCAAACATAAGTACCCGAGTTCAATCCCCAGTCCTGCCAAAAAAAAATTAAAACCATTATAGTAGTATTTTGGAAAGTTTGAGGAATAGGCACATTGAACTCTTCAATGAACTACAACATTGAACTGTTGTAGCTTGTGTAGTCCCTGTAAACATAGTTTATGGGGAATCCACTCAACACATCCTATGATACAATGTAGATTAAAGTGTGTTGTGTCCTTTAATACTGTACCAGGGGACAAAAACATAGCATGGTTGCCACTTGCGCATATTTGCTTTCTCCTTTGGCCACGGTGCCCGTGCCTCCCCTCCCCCCCCCCCAACCCCCTAGAAGGGATTTCCTGACTTGTGTTCATTGCAAGGAAGTTCTTTCCACAAAAGGACCAGGTGTGGGCTGGACAGGCCTGGGAAGATGGCGAAAATGAATGCAGGTTCACCGAAATGGAACTGTGGTTAATTTGCTTATCCCACACACAAATGCATGACTGTTCCTTGTTTTGTACCTTTCCAGATTTCGGGGAGTCCTCACTGAGCTAAAGTTACCCCATGAAATGGACTTCAGTGGGAAGGATGTCAGTGGGGTTTTATTCCAGTACCCAGACACTGAGGGAAAGGTGGAGGACTTCACAGAACTTGTGGAGCGAGCCCATGAGAGCGGGGTAGGCGGAGACTCTTTGGGGGCTCGGGAAGGTGTGTTCTAGCTTCTTTCTCTGTGTCTAGCATTCTTTTGCTGTTTCATAATTTTCCTGCCACTGTCATATGGAACAGTAAAAGTCTGCTTCCTACCTCCTTCCTCTTAGTTTTTGTTTACCAATTCCTGGCACATGGTAGACACTCAGTAGATAATGGATGAATGAATGAATGAATGAATGAATATGAATGAGTGAATATGAATGAGTGAATATGAATGAATGAATGAATGAATGAATGAATAGATGGATGGATGAGTTAATCAAGAGGAGCCCACAGGACTCTGAGCTGGCTCGGTCTGCCGGCCTGCTCACAGCAAAAGGCGACCATCGAGACCCTTTCTCTCATTTCCTCTCCAGAGCCTGACCTGCTGTGCTACTGACCTTCTAGCTCTGTGTATCTTGAGGCCCCCTGGAGAATTTGGGGTGGACATTGCACTGGGCAACTCTCAGCGGTTTGGCGTGCCACTGGGCTACGGGGGACCACATGCAGCCTTTTTTGCTGTCAGAGAAAGCTTGGTGAGGATGGCGCCTGGCCGGATGGTGGGCGTGACGAGGTAAGTCCTCTTCCTCCTACAAGGGTTCTGATTTTCCTGTCCTTTCTCCTCTTCCCAAATGTCAAGCGTTGCTTCTATTTAATGGGATTGTGTTAGGTCAAGTAAAGAAATGGACAACACAGACTACATAGGGGAATCTGGGGTATGAACTAGCTTTTCCCAAACACCATAATAATATTTGCACATGTTTGAAAAAATGTGACTACAGCATATTTTGTCATTGTTGTTATGTAAGTGCATTCATTGAGGCTGATGGAAGCCTTGAGAAGACTGAAAATCTGTGCATTTTGTTTCTCAAAAGTATTGTCCTGCCACATTGTTTAAGTGCAAGAAAGATTTCTAAAGAACACACTGAGTATGATTCTTATAGCTCCTGTGCCTCTTGCCCATTCAAGTAATTTTTTTGTTTGTTTGTTTGTACTGGGAGTTGAACTCAAGACCTTGTGGTTGCCAGGAAGATACACGTGCCACTGAGCCAAATCCCTGGCCTATTTATTTATTTATTTAGGTATTTTTTAGGGAAAAGTGTACAGGATGTTCAGAATCTCACTACTAGATCAGACTTGTAGTGATCCACCTGTTTACAGCCTCCCGAGAGCTGGGATTACAGGTGCGCATCATCATGCCCAGTCTTACTCGCCATCTCAGCTGGGATTACAGGTGCACATCACCATGCCCAGTCTTACTCGCCATCTCACCTTGCCCTGGGGGGTGGGGCCGGCCCAGCAGGCCCCGGGAATTGAACCCCTGGTCCGCCCTGTGCCTGCTTGCAGGCACTTTAATCCGCTGAACAATTTGGCCGGCCCTATAAGAGTATTTGTGATAGCTGGAAATGTACTGTCACAAACCAATCTCAGGAATTTTCTAGATGCACCTTTATTGCTTTTCATTGATGAAGCTCCTCCACATAAGGACCTAGGGGAGCTGGGCGTGGTGGTAAACACCTGCCACCCCAGCAGTTTGGGAGGTTGAGGAAGGAGGGCTGCAAGTTTGAGTCTCACCTTGGAGCCAAATACTGACTCAAAAAAATGAATGGAAAGGACTGGGGTTGGGGCTCAGTGTGAAATCAACAGAGCAGAAGAACTCGGCAGGATGCCAGAATTAATTCATGGCAGGAAAATTTAGCGTAATCTTTTTGCCAAAAGCCAGCTGATGAACATAGGTGAATAATTGAATAGGTGAATGGTAAAGATTTGAAATACTCTGTGACACAACAGCTTTGTAGTGTGTAGTTTTATCAATTATTGTTCCATCAGCTTGCTTTTGTGATGTCACTGACCAGTGAGGCACAGATACTCTCACTTAAAGCTTTGGTGTAGTAATTATTGTTGGCTAATTGCCATAGTTAACTTTATTTTTCTGAAAATCAGACTTCAAACTTCTCAAGTGTACTAAAGAGGAGAAAATGTGAGAGATAGTGGTAAGACAACTTGTGTGTGTGTGTGGTACTGGGGATTGAACTCGGGACTTTGCTCTTGCAAGGCAAGCACTTATTCTACTGAGCTATCTCCCTGGCCCTATCATTTTTGTTTTTAAATAGCCAGTCCTTGTACTTCTGGAACAGAAATTCTATTTTCATAGTGTTTCCCTTCTTTCTGCTTTTACCAAGAAACTCAAGAGTGAAATTCCATTCTAAATCACTGTCCTCATGTTAGGCAGTGTACTTCTGGAGATATTTTATGTTCTAGTTTTTGGAGGCAGGTTCTGGCTATGTAGTTCAGGTTGGCCTTCAACTCCATATGTAGTACAGGGAACCCTTGAATGCGTAGTGATCTTTCTGCTTCGGCTTCCTGTGTGCTGGCGTTACAGGCACATGCGGCCACCAAGCCCAGCCCTGGGCAATTTCTTCTCACTGGTTCTGGCCCAAAGGTCGAGCCTTCCCTAGTTCTAACTCAGAGATCTGGCATTCATTATATCTCTTGAATAGAAAAGAAAAAAAGTGGACTCTTTAGAAAAGAATGGTTTGGAGTTTTAAAAAAATTGTTTAACTTTTAATTTGTTTTGTTTTGTTTTTTGTTTTTATGTGTTTGGTACAGGGTCTCACTACACAGTTCGGACTTGTGATCCTCCTGTTTTCAGCCTCACCCAGTGATAGGTGTGCGCCACCACGCCCGGACTCCGTGGCCGGCTCAGTGCACTTGGGTAGGGCTGGCACAGCCTGTGGTTCCAGGGATTGAACCCCAGTCCCTGCATCTGCCTAAGTGGGCACCTAGCTTAGTCCGCTGAGCTATCTGGCCGGCCCTCCTTTAATCTTTTTTTGAAACAGTCTTGCACCGTAGTTCAGGCTGGCCTTGAACTCCCTGTATCACCCAGACTGGTCTCAAACTTTCTCTGCTTTCTGAGTGCAGGGATTACAGGTATGGATCACCGTGCCCTGCTGAAAATTATTTTTTAATGAACTTGTACCTACCAAGTTGGTCTCCTGGGCCGTACCTGCTGCTGCGATGACCTGAGCTAAACGAATGGGTTTTCTTGGTCCAGGGATGCCACCGGGAAGGAAGTCTACCGCCTTGCTCTTCAAACCAGGGAGCAGCACATCCGGAGAGACAAAGCCACCAGCAACATCTGTACAGCTCAGGTAAACCGCACTTCTGAGCGGACCACTGCACACCGCACAGTGCACGGGAGAGAGCTGCCTGGCCCGCTCACTAGATTGACCACGCATTGACCACCTGCTGTCTCCTGCTGGACATAGGAAGCTCCTGGGGGAGGGAAGCCTGTGGTCTTGTCGCAACCCAAGAACTGTGCCTTCCTGCCGCTCTGTGCATCTGTGCCTGGCTGTGGGAGTCCCTTCTAGGTCCTCGTTTTGATCCGAGAAGTCCGTATTTGTAATCCCAGAACTGCATTATTGGAACCTCACCAAGGTAATTCCAATCTACCACTTCCCATGCAACCCATGGTGAAAATAAAGACACTGAAATGTATTTATAACTATTGGGGAGTCACGGGGCTCTAAGTCCAGCCACCAAGAAGGTTCTCTGGAACCAAGAGAGCGATCCAAGGCCTCACCCGGCTTTATTCAGTGGAGGAGTGGCTTGAGGAGGAGTGACTGAGAATTGTGGGAGGTAGTGAACACGATGAGCTGAGCTAGGTGGGGGGTCCTGCATTTACCTCTGCCACCTGCAGAGGACATGCAGAGAGAGTAATCTGCATAAGGCTATTTAGATAGTATCTATTGTTTTGGCTAGTCCCGTGCTTCAGCTTTGGTGTAATCTTTCAAGTCCCAGGAAGTCATAGCCTCTGTCTCCAGGCTCATTCCCAGCTGGCAGCACTGAGCATTAGCTCTTTTGACCTGTCTCAACCTGGCTCACATTGAGGAGCAGCAGGTGTAGGTAACCAGGGAGACACGCATACCATCTTCAAAGACTATCACCAACACCTCAGCTATGCCAATATACATTGCTAAAGGCCAACTGAGAGGACAAACAAAAGTCCTAGCCAGCTCTTACATATCAATACAAGGAAATAGGGTCAGGCTCAGTCAAAATAGAGACAGTCGCTCTTCCTTCAAGGAGAGCTGGTTAGGCCGTCTTCCACTCCTGGCCTGTATGTTCACTTCATTGTAGATGTCTTAATAAATTGTTTTTAAAAAGCATTAGTTTTTATTTAACCTAAACTATGTCTTCAAATTTTAGGCTAAGCTTAGACAAGGAACAAAGGAACCACTCCTTTTCATTTACTTATATCCTAGGTCTTGGTCTCTCTCTCTCTTTCTCTGTCTGTCTGTCTGTCTGTCTGTCTGTCTGTCTGTCTGTCTCTCTCTCTCTCTCTCTCTAATGTATTTAGTACAGGGTGTACAGGGTCTCACTATATAGATCAGACTCTAGTGATCCTCCTGTTTTCAGCCTCCCAAGTGCTGGGATTATAGGCACGTGCCACTACGCCCAGTCTCAATCGAACCTCAGCATGCCCCTGATCCCTGCATCTGTGTAAGCAGGTGCTTTAGTCCCCTGAGCTATCTGGCCAGGTTTCTAAAGGAGGTCTCAGGGTGTTGTGCAGAGCTGGCCTTGGAGAGGTCCTCATGAATGGGCCGGAGTGGCCTGTCAGGACTGAGAAGACTTTAAGGCGACTTGGGGAGGCAGAGTGTGTGGTTGAGCCATGGTGGGGATGGTGCCTACGACCATTCTTAAAGTTGTTTTAGGACTTTTGTCAGAGGGTTTTCAAAAGCCCTGTGGTTATTGTATTCCAAGTTTTTATCAATCACTGCTTCATTCTTTTTAACAACTATGTGAGTACTAAATACTCAGATTTCACCCCCCCCACACACACACACCAGAGTCCTGTATTGCTGCACGTCTACCAGTATTTTTTTTTTTTATCAGTTTTGCTTTTTATTTATTTTTTATATTTATTTATTTATTTTTTCTGGTACTGGGGTTTGAACTCAGGACCTTGAACTTGCCAGGCAAGTGCTTATTCTACTGAGCCATCTCCCCAGCCTGAGTTTTGCTTTTTAAATATAACATCAGTTCTTGAATTTTTTTAGTTCACAGAAATCTGTATTTATTTTTATATTTATTTATTTATTTATTTATTTATTTATTTATTTTGGTCTTTTTTGAGACAGGGTCTCACTATGCAGTTCAGGCTGGCCTTGAGCTCACTTTTGTAGCCCAGGCTGGTCTCAAGCTCACACTGATTCTCCTGCCTCAGCCTCCCAAGTGCTGGAATTACAGGCGTGCACCACCACGCCCGGCTTTATTTTTTTAATAGTTGTACTTATTCTGTAGCATAGTGAAACCATAATTGATTTGATTACAGCTCCATTCAGTTTATTTTCAATTTGCGCAAGAACTATATTGTAGTGAACTTTTGTAATGCACACATACGTGTCCCATTTTTCTGCAGCGTAGAACCTTAGAGATAAAACTGCTGTCTTACAAGGTGTATGCTTGAACAGCTGATGTTGGCTAGGTGTGGCGGTGCACGCCTGTAATCCCTGCACTAAAGCTGAGGCTGGAGGATCAAAAGGAAACAAAAACTAAGTGCCTGCTTAGGTAAGCATAGGGACCCAGGTTCAATCCCTGGTAACTGCATGCCACGCCAGCCCCATCCCTGGTTGCACTGAGCTGGTGACCTAAGTCTGGGCATGTGGCACATGCCTGTAATCCCAGTGTACATAGGAGGATCCCTACAAATCTGAGCTGCGTAGTAAGACCCTGTACCAAATACATAAGTTATAAAAAACAGAACAAAACAAATTGATGAAAAGGATTTTACATCTATGTAACTACCCATGAGGGGTGTGTGTGTGTGTGTGTGTGTGT
>PVKN010041807.1:0-10495 GCA_004027915.1 Capromys pilorides
CCTTCCTTTCACTTTTGCCTTCCTCCCTCTCTCTCCTTCTCCATTTCTCCTTCCTTCCTTCCTTCCTTCCTTCCTTCCTTCCTTCCTTCCTCCCTCTGATCAAATAGGCTTTCCCATGCTTTTTTCTTTCTCACTCCTTGGCTTTAATTCTTGTAGTTTTAAGAGTATAGTGGATAACTATGATAAGACTTTTCAGTTGTACTCAGTGTAAGAAATATTCTTGTTAAAATTTTGTTCTAAGAAACACATTTTTTCCCCTCTGCATTTTAGTTCTCTGTGCTTGCTTGTACATTTGGCGTGGCTGATTTAATTTCTGGTGCTGCTACATCAGAAGTCTGCTTACGTCCCTCTCTGCTTCCTTCCCAGCCCAGCACAGAGCAGGAACTCCTGCTGCCTGTTCTTTCCACTTGTCACCATGGAACACACTCCATGTCCCTCCTTTATGTGGTTCCTGGTTTGGTGATCTGATTTTCCTACAACAATTTATTCTGCCCCCCTCCCTCCCCAAGGCAAGATTAACATAGATTCTACCTCTGTGTCCTTGAAGACTATTATGGTGCCTAATATGTAGGTAACATGCAATAAATATTTGTAAAATGTAGAAAGAAGCTATAGAATGTTGAAAGGCATGGTTGTGTCAATTTTGATAGCAACCATAGCTGAAAATCTGTGAATGACAGTTGTTACTATTTTCCTTCAAGTCCTAGAGCAGAGACGTCCCTTTTATTGTCAAAGTCTTTGACTAATACGCTCTACAGAGGCCAGCACACCAGTGTGTGGGAAACATACAGACTTGAGTTTTGTCATTATTATATAAAATAGCCACTGGGGCTGAGTCACTAAGGCATCCCTAGGCAGTTACCTTCATCTGTGTCTGCCTGCAGGACTCTGGTAAGCCCTCACTTTCTTTAGCTCCTAGTGCATAGGCATGGAGATCCTACTGGTGCCAGTCCAAACTTTTAAGAATTTAGGAAGACTTTGTGTGACTCACGGGATGCAGGAGAGCTGTGGTCTGTGGTTCCAGCTTAAGCAGGCACAGAGCTTTCCTGGAGCCTTTGAAGAACTTTAATGGGCGGCCTGCAGGACTCTGTCTGGATGATGACAGGGAGCCTCAGAAATACCTTCGTCTGTGCCTTTCTCAAGAATCTCTACAGCAAGCACCAGGTAGGAAGCTCGGTGCCAGCAGTCTGATCACAGATGTGTGCTCCTAAGGAGACCTTAATGAGATAAAGAGTTATCATGTGAAATTGCTAACCCTTTAGCAACTTGCTGTTCAGGTGCTGTGCAGTTCAGTCATGCAACCTGCGAGGGGGAATTGGAGTCCGTCTTTTAGTTTCTGGCAAGACAGATGAATTTATCAACGTCACATTGCAACTTATCTCCGAAAAATTAGCAACAATATTTAGTTTTACTGTATTAAACCATGAGAAGGAATTATAATATGATGAGTTCTAAAATAAACAAACCCAGGAGAAAAGTCGCTAAGTGGTGCAAATGTTTCAATTAATGACAAGAGAGCTGATTACAGTAATAATCCTCTTGGGATTAGAAGATGCTAGATGTTGTTAAGTTAGTATGTCTCAGTGCTGAATCATTTGTCAAAGCAGACTGCAAGTGTCTGTTTCCTTTTTTTCTTTCAAAAATGATTTTGTTAGCCAGTTCCACAATATTCTTTAGGTAATATTAGTGCACTAAGAATAAACATTAGTTTTCTAACACTTGGTAGGTAATGGATTTGCTTTGCTCTAGTAAAGAATCTGAGGGAAGAAGGTGTTTAGTCAGTCTGCAGAGACGTTCTTCCTATGAAAAGATTCACCCAAGAGAAGCTAGAGGATAGCTGGCAGGCGCTGTGTGTTCTTAGTTGGCCAGGGCTTCAAGGGGTTAGACTTAACTTTCTTCTGTTAGTGTTTAAGACTTGTAAAGATGTTTTGAAGCATTGAGTAAGCATTGAATGAAAGTAAAGCTCCTTAAAAGTTATGCTTAACAGTAAGAGATGATGATATGCATCAGTGAACCCAACAAGCATTTTATAATATAGTACACAGCATCTATTGTTTGGGACAGGCTGAATAGTGCTGTGCATCAAGTGCCACTCACTTAAAACAACGAAGGTTCATTGTTATCTGCAGGAGTTGCCTGTGGTCAGTTTCTTAGTCATTGCTGTCCTTAGGTGATTCGGTCATTATTCAGAGCATTGCCATTTACTGTCAAGGAGGTAAAAGAGTATGTGACAGGTGAAGTGTCCCCTAAGGCCTCTGCTGGGGAGCCATGCTCCTGAGATCCATTCACTGACCGAAGAAAGCTACAGGGCCACATGAGCCAGCACCGCCTTCATGTAGCTGCCGAGGACATGGAAATAAACATGGGTTTATCACTTTGAGACCCAAGGTACTTGGAGGAGTTTCGTTTATTATCAGTTTCATATATGGTATTGAAGGTAAATACGAGGACAGCAATGTGTGATACAAAACCTCTTATATTGGACTCTTAAATAGGTACTGTTTCTATAGTTTTATCAATTATTATTATTATACTCCATTTAAAATAATTTTTTTTAAAGTTAAAAAAGGCAAGAAAAAATTAAGTTTTGTTGAAAGCAAGCAGTAATATTCAATTATTTGTCCAATTTTGCATAACTATATCTGTTAATCTGAGCAGCAGATTTGAGATAAAAATAGATAATAGAACAACCATTGTTAATGAGCCATTCTTGTTTTGGAAATTTGTAACACACGTATTGTTGTATGTTACCCTGTTTCTGTCTTTGTTTTGGCTATTTGTTCTTGCTTTTGTTTTTACTCCTCAAAATAAGATAAAATTAAATTAAAAAAATAAAAATAAATTAGATACACTAGCACTTACTTTGTGGTAGTCTAGGTTTTATTTTATAAAACACTATACAAATAGTCTTTGACTTACAATGGTTTGACTTGTGAGTTTTGGACTCCATGATGTTGTAAAATCAGTGTTCATTCCGTAGAAAGATTACTTTGGACAAGAAGGTTCTCCTAGGCCAGTGATATGTGATCCGATCCTCTCTCCTGAGATACCTGGCAGTGGTAGAGTCACATCTCCCAGAGCCATATGGTCACAAGGGAAAGCCATCAGTATTCACAGCACACTGCATTGTCAAGTAGAAGGTCTGGTAGTTTAGGAAAATTAAGGCAGTTTAACCTTAGAATACAGGAAGTCCCTGCTTATAAATATTCATGTTGCAAATTCTCACAGGTATATTTTATAAGATTCACAGGTGTGCAGGAAAGACTCACTTTGTCCATTACAAGTCATTTGTGGTCGGTTTAATCACGATGTAGTAAGTCAGTGGGCAGCTGTATAAGACTTGATTATTCAAGCAACCAGCAGGTGTGCCAGTGACCTGTGCGGAAGTTGGTCTCTAGGGCAATGGTAACCTCTGTCCACGCCATAGTCACAGAGGCGTGGACAGAATGGGCTTCCCAGCCTGATTAGCCAGACATGAAGTGAGTCAGCAGAACTGGATAGAGATCTTAAACCAGCTTTAGAAGTGATTCAGAGATTACATGAGACATAAATTTCAACTGGCAGAGAAGAGAAGAAATTGCATAAAAATTAACTAGACATAATATCTAACTGTGAAAATCTGCAAAATCTAAAAGGATCAGGAAATTGGAAATGACATGCATTGAAGTACTGTGGACTTCACTATTTCTCATGCACAAAGTGACGGTCTCCTTCGCATTCGTCCCTTCACAGGCCGTCATACATCCTTGTCTGCTCTTTCCAGGAAGCATTTAAAGTTTTCAGCAACCAATCTGAAACCAGTAATCCTGTTTCTATTTTTAGGGTTTTAAATCCTGGCTTCAAAGGTACTGAGGCAGTGGGCTGAGGAGACTGTGGGAGTGTGGAGGATTAGCCTCAGGCAGCTGCATGACAAAGCCGTCTATTCTCTCCAGATCGCAGTTGAAGGAAGTTGGGGTGTATAATTTATTTCCTATACATCTGCCTTCTAGACCCCTCCTTGAAGATAAAAGGAGGAAAGTTGATTCCCTCACTACTTTTGCATTCTACCAGTTTCTTTTCCTGCTCCTGGGAGGGAGAGAGAAATACAACTATATGCTGTGATCCTGAAAGGAGGTGGAAGGTGGAATTTGGTTCATTGTGAGCAACTTCCTTGCAAAATTCTGCTGCATCCAACCACACTGGTCACGCATCAGCCACCGCACCCCACCTAGTGGGTGGGGGAATAACTTCCACATCCTTTCCCACCTTGGCAAGTGAGTGCAGTTGCCCTGTGCCACAGTGGCGTGACTCACAGCAGGCATTTCCACTTTAGCAAGAGCCCACAACTGTGGTTCTCTGACTTTTTGCATTTGGTGACAAAAATGGAAGTTCCCATGCTTTGATTGATTGACATGCAAGCCCTACCCTGGATGCATGTATTCAAATTTACACTAATCTTTGCCTGGAATTTCTTCTTTTCCTGGGCCCTGATTTGGCAGGCTTATTTATTTTTAAAAATGTATGTAGTACAGGGTCTCACTACACAGATTGGACTCGTAGTCCAAAACTTCCTGTTTTCAGCCTCCCAAGAGCCGGGAGCACATGTGTGCGCCACCATGCCCAGACTCAGTTGCCATCTCAGAGTGTCCCAGGGGTGGGCCATCGCAGCACCCCCAGGGATTGAACCTCTATTGCTATGCCTGCCTAAGCAGGCCTGTTAGTCCACTGAGCTATCTGTCTGGTCCCTTATTTATTTCCTTTCTAAAGGAATTCCACCTGTATTAAGTAATAACAACCGATTTTATATTTCATTTTTAAAGAAGCAAATGAAGCATTATTATCAATGTTGTGTTTCACACAAAATTTCATCAAGGAAATAAAAGGTAACATGTTTTAGTGGCCTCAGAAAGTGATGGAAAAAAGATAAATTCATTTGGAAGCAAAAAAAAAAAAAAAAAAAAAAAAAAAAAAAAAAAAAAAAAAAAAAAGCCTGAAACAATAGTAATCATGAAAGCGAATGGGAAAACTTCGGTATGGCCCACCTGCCTTGTGCAGGTGGGCTATTTGCAATGAAATTCAACCTTAACCTTAAGTATTCCAATTACAAGGGCTTGCCTGGCAAGTGCAAGATCATGAGTTCAGCCTTCTCCCCCACAAAAAAAAAGTAGCAGGATCCTTAAGTATTCCAAACTCTACACATTCACTTGTCAGTTCTTTCCACAGTTAAAACACACAGTTCTTGATGTGTTCTGTTGTTGTCTTCCCTGCTCATGAGATTGTACACTTACAAGGTTTTACATTTTCCTTTGTATTTTTACGCTAATGGTATCTCTGTGATGTCCTTAACAAACGTTTGGTAAATGCTTCTAAAAATACTACATGCTGGGGCAAGACACAGAGCCTTGGGTGTATTCTTAGCTTTGTATTTTTTTGACTTACATCCTGTTATGGTTAGTGTGTACTTGTCCCCCCAAAGCCTCATACTGTCATTGAGGCACAGTTCTATAGTTTGTGATTAATTCATGATCCAAGGCTGGGATTATGGCTCTGAGTACTATTGGGATTAGGGGGTGAGTGCTACACCCAGCCTGAAGGGATCCTAAAAGAGACAAAGAGACAGACTCATTCTCTGTTGTCCTTGTTGCTGCTACCCCTGCCTTTGCTGTTTCGCTGCCTTCTGCCACCATGACCTGCTGCCCTCTGCCATGTGCCAGTCTTTCTTGGAACCAGCTGAGTATGGGCTGAAACCTCCAGTAACTGTGAGCTAAATAAACCCAGCCTGCTTGCCAGCAGAAGTCCTACTCTTTGCAGGAAACTCAGCTCTCAGCGGAGAACTTAACTTAGCTCAGTCCCCTGTCAAGGCAAGTCCAGGAAAAGAGATAAGATAGCACAAGGAATTTTGCAGCTTCTGGGACATCTGGTGACATCTGGAGACACCCCAGAAGTTACGTAGTGTATTTCAAGGATTCTGCCCACTGAGATGCAAGACTGCCAGAGAAGTTGGACCACAGATGTGTATTGGAATCTTGCTGCATAATGTCCCCTTCCTTCTTGCCATCCTTACAAAAAGGGACACACATGTCTCTCTTTTTTAGCACACATGGTCTTATCACACTCTCTGTCTGCGCCCAGGCACAATAAATTCCATGCCTTGTTGCCTTTACACAAGGCCTAATGGTCTCTGTTGACTTTTCCCTCTCCCATATGTTAGAATGTCAACCTTTCAATTCTTGGATGCAAAGCCCTTAGTGATGGGTGACACTGGTTAAGTTTTTATTAGAAAGCCTCTTAAAAATAATTTGACTCTGTTCATGGCTCAACTGACCACAGTAGGGCGGTAACCCTGACATATCAGACAGGAAAGTTGGAAATGATGATCTACATGAATTTGTTGAATATGAGAACTCTTTTTTTTTTTTCAAGATTAAAATAGTTTAGGGCACTTTCTAGAGACAGCAATTGAGATTTGGTTTGGGATGGATTAAAAATTATTTACTTTAAAAGAAAGTTTAATTATCAATTTGCATAGCTCAAAATAATGATAGTCAAACATGGATCCGCCAGGACTTCTAGAGGGTGAAGTGCTATGATCAGGGTAAGAGAATCGCAGGGCATGGACAGGTGAAGCTAGCACCAGTTTCCAGATAGACCTTTGGAGAATGTGGCTGAGGAGAAAATCACTGGAAAGGATCAGATATTGATCTGGGGAAGAACTCTCTTTAAAAAAAAAAGGGAAATGACCATACAGACCACAAAGGTAGCTCCTAGAACCTTGGACAGGCCATGGGGAAGTGTGTGGGAGGATTTTATGAAGCTTAGGCTTTATTAGTTTCAAAGTAAATTCACCTCTGGAGATTTAGGGCTGGGAAGTGAACCATCTTGTAAGACGCCAAAATCATCTATCAACATTCCAGTCCTTGAAGTAGAAAGGAAGCCTGTGAACCGTGCGCCAAGGCCTCCAGCCAGAGAGGAAGAATGAACCAGGGACGCTGCTGGGTGTGCAGAGAACAGAGGAGAGAAAGGAGACGTCAGCGGCTGTCTCCGTGCTCCCCACGCATTTGTCAGACACTGTCCTCAAGACTTCACTCATTTATGTAACATGCATAGCAGCAGTGAGAAGGGAGATTTATCTTGCACACCAGGGGCACTCACAGGGAGGAGATCTAGTTTCTTGGTTTGGAGAGAACAGCTAAAACTGCTCCTTGATGTCCTTGGATGATGTCTTTAATAATTTTTAAAGTCCTGGTGAATCTTCCCATTTTTCCAAAACATAGCTTTTCCTGGGAATGTAAATATTGTCTCTATAATTAGAAGAACAGGCAGACAGGTCTGTTATTGGGAAAGTGAAAAATGACTTTATGTTCTCGGTTTCAAGCGATGAGGCTTTCTGGAGGCAGGCACTGTACTAAGCATACTCATTGGTAGCTTTTTTTTTTTTTTTCTCCAGGAAGGAAGTATGATAAATAAAAGTTCAAAAACCTGTTATTTAAGTTTAAAAAAGAAAATGTACTGTGCTGGAGAGTGTATGAATCACTGGGGGAGAGAAAGGGAAAACAGAACTCCAAGAGAAAAGTGCTGTGTTTTCACCAACAGGCCGAAAAATGTTCCCCTCAAAGGCACCTGAAGTGTAAGCCCTGGAATTTCTGAGTGCCAATTTATATGGGGAGGAAGTGTCCTTGAAGATGTGAGCCAGGGTTTTGAGGAAACGACCCTGGATCCGTAAGGTAGGTCTCAAATACCTCCCTTCCAACAGGGAGTCATAAGGAGACTTGACGCACCGGGAAGAGGAGGAGTCCATGAGACTACAGAGGCAGAGCCTAGCCTGGACAGGACACAGCTGAAGTGCTGGCAGCCAAAAGAAGCAGAAAAGGAAAAAAAAAAAAAAAAGGTAAGGAATGGATTCTTGTCTGGAGCTCTGAGGAGCACAGGCACTGCTGACACTTTGCTGTCAGTTGAGTGAGCCTAGCTTTAGACTTCTGATCTCCGGAATCCTCAGAGAACAAGTTTCCATTGTTGTAAGTCACTTTGCTTATGTTAATTTGTTATAGCAGCCACAAGAAACTACTACTAACAAAAAGACAGACCTGGAAGTAGGTGAGTCATTACCTTGGAGCATTCATGGTGGCTGTGTAAGCCCTTGTAGCTGATTTGCTTTCCTATCAGCCTTATCTGACCAGTTACAAGACTACATGTAGTGAAGAAGGGGGAACAGAAATGAGCGAATCATAATATAAAGGAAAGAAACTCCTAACCTGCTCTATGTCTACTATGAGTTTGTGTTCTCTAAAATCAAATAAGGAATTTTAGGAACAACAGAGGTTAAGAGCAAAATAATTTGGGGGGCAGGGAGAAAGTTTCTGTCTGAGAAAAAGGCAGAAGTGTCCTGAGTTGGTTGGCACAGATCCTGTTTCTCCTAGGGATTTTTATAAAGCAAAACCATGAGGAGAGGCAGGTCCAAGGTGGGGAAAATGGGAAATTGCAAAGTGGGCATAAAACCAAAAACTATGGTCAACCAAAAAGATTATGAGTATGACTGCACAGGTAAAATTGACTAGATTGGGATTAAGTGAGGAATTAAGGAGAAAGCAGACAGGGAACTGAATAGGGGTTGGCCTAAGGGCTCTTCTGCTCTTCCTCAAGGTGAGGGCTTATTCTTTAGAATATCAATCCCTGATGTTTATCCTTAGGAAGTATGTAGATGCATTCCTTTTTATCTTTTGTCTTGAGGTCTGGCTCTGACCTGGTTCCGTGGAGGGTCTAGTCCTATCTGATTGCCTATAAGATTTTTATCTAGCTTTGTTGTCTGTAACAGACAGACCTTGGCTGCTTGGGCTATCCCACTGTCATTCTAAACCACAAAACTAGAAAGTAAAAAGATGTAGAACCCTTCGGGGCATTGAGTCTATGGACTTTCTTGCTATCCTGTTGGGCTTCCTACTAATCTCACAGGGGAGGCATAAATTGATGAATTAAAAAATCATATGACCTATGAGCATCACCAAGTTTATGGAGACATTCATAAGTATTTCATTTGTAATTCTAATTTTGAGTCAGACGTCAAAAGCAATTTCCTTGAAAAGATCATTCATGTTATTGTTTGGGGTTGAGTGAAGCTGTGAATTGTTTGCTTTGTGCTTTCCCTGTTTTCATTTTCCATTATAAATGAATTTTCAGATATACTCTATTTTCTTTTCCTTCTTGACTTTTTAGTCAAAAACTATGTTGAAAGAGCTCTCTTTGCTTGCAAGCAATACCTCTGATTAAAATAGTACTTCAAATCCAAGAATGAGGCAGTAAGGTCCAGCTCTCAGATGTCTAACATGCCACTCGAAGAAATCCTCTTTCAAACGGTCACTTCGTCTCCATTTATTATTTAAATTTCTACTCATGTCACACATGAGAGACTTACTGAACAGTCCATGGTCATCGCATTCTGGGGGAGTTGAGCTGGGCACTCACTGGGATGAAATAAGACGCTGGCTAAAAGGGACACAAACATTTTGCCAAGATGCGACACAACTCTAGGGCCAGAAAAGACCACACTCTTTGTTTTCCCTGGGGAGCAGGGACAGAGAAAGCCACAGAAAATAGCTATTCTTGGAGAGCTTGCTCCCAGGCAAATGTCACCAGAGCAAGGCCCCGGGAAAGCTTAGGTCTCTTCCCTCAGCTAAAGCCGGGCTAATTCCTACTGGAGCTGCTTGGTCAGGACTTAGAATTCTTCATGTGGAGAGGGAAGAAAGGTGGGAAAAGAGAAAGATATCTGGAATGGTTCTGAGAATTGAATCCCACAATAGCTGCCCAGTTTAGGCCTTCTGAGCTCTGTTGACTTCCTGGAAGCTCTTTTTGTCTTTCTGCCTGGTTATTCTTCTTGTGTATATTTTTCTACCAGGATATGTGGAGACACTTGAGCACTCCCTGCCCTGAAGTTTCTACTTGAAGCAGCTTCTGGTGGCTTAGAATTTGAAACAAAAATGGTTTCCTTCGAATCCAGGAAAAAAATGAAAATGTTCTACTTATCATATCATAATGAGAACATTAATGAAAGATAGAATGATTCTGAATAAGTACAGTAATACCTTTTCTTCATTGCGTAGGTTGTTTTAATTATCATTGTCATTGTCTTTGGCCCATGTAAATCTAATGTTACAGAGCAAGTTTATATTCTGTTTAGGAAAAACTGCAGTTCACTAAGATGCTATATTTACTATTCAGTGAGTCATGCAGAAAGCTTGAGGTTCTTATGTGGTGTGCAAAAGAAAAGATAAAGAAAAAAATCATGATCACAAAATGTACCATTTTTAAGCATCTAATGTGGGACAAAAATATCTAACCTGTAAGTTCAAGATTTCTTTGGACTAGAACTGCCATTTCCAGGTAGAAGATTATTGAAGAATGAGTACTGATTTTCAAAGGCAGGGGCATATGTTTTAGAGAGTGGATTATCTACTATAGAAAAGCTTTCCCAAATTAGGTATATATGGGTTATCTTTTCTATGAAATGGATAGTACAACACAC
>PVKN010041808.1:0-10481 GCA_004027915.1 Capromys pilorides
TTTTTTTTTTTTAAAGAAAGATGGAAGAAGGGCATTTTCAGTGCAGGCTGCAGCTCTTTATAACATAAACTGCTTGGCCCAGGGGAATTGAAATGGATGAAGCTTATGCAAAGTCAGATAATGAATGGAGCTTGGGTAAAGAATAATGTTAAAAGAAATTGCTTGTTTTTATCTTTGTAGCTGTGGTAATGTTTGTTTGCCTTCAACTTGGCCAGTGGTCCCAATCTCATAGACATTAACCTTTTGGGGGAGAGGACAGCAGAAGCTTTGCGATCTGACAGTGAGTGCAGCAGGATTTCTTACTCATAATAAGTAAAGCTACTACATCTGCAGCTCACTGGTAGAACTCAGAGATATTAAGTTGGGCTATTAATGGACCATGGAAAGGGAAAAGAAGATAGAATGGTAGACAGACCCATTTTTGACCTGGCCAATTGCTCAAGGACCTGGGCTGGTCATTTGCATTCTCTTGATCTCCTGATCGCTGGGCCATGACAGGGGTCACTTGTGTATTGTGATCTATGAGTGCTCAGCCCTGGAAGCCTGGGTTAATTGAGTTCCTGAGTTTGTTGTCACTCTAAGACTCCTAAAACCATAACCCAAGAGGGCCTTGACAGTATGGCCCACAGTCCCTGTAGATGACCGGCTTCATGAGCTTGTTTGCAATATAAACCGTCCTGAAGGTAGTTGTCATTACCTAGCTCAGCAGTCCCATGTAGAGAACATTGCTGCCCAGGGCAGATCAGAGCTCTGCAGAAATACTAGAGAGGTTGTAGGGCCCCTTAGAATGCAATAGTCAAACTAAGTCTAGCTAGGGAGGCCTCTTGTAGGGCACAGCTCAGCAGAAAGCCCTGTACCTCTTCCTTCACTTATACCTGGAGTCCCTTTGCAGTAGATGGCGTCCATCCTGCAGGCCTGGCAAGAGTACTAGCCTCTGCTCACACGTTCTGCGTGTCCAAGAACTTTTCTTTTGAAATCTGTGAAATAAAAAGGTTTGACTGAATTGAAATCTATTCTCACCATCACAAGATTTCAACATTTATATAAAAGAAAGTATAAAGCCGAGCTCTTCGATTCTTTAAGGATAATTTTAACTGTTGTAAATTTTCGAATGGCTATAAAAGGGTTTGAAAATGTTATCACCTACTTGGATGAATGGAGTTTCTCATCAACAATGACTATCAAGAATTTGAAGAGATCATTAAAAAAGTTGTCAGTACTTTCTCAAGCCATTTCAAATGTAAATCATTATAAAATAGTTATGAGCATGGAAGCAAATTCAACTTTTTGATTAAAATTTTGGAAAAAATTTGAGGTACTGTGTTAACGCTTCATGCCTATTTGATCAAATAAAAAGCCCTGGAAACACATCCTTTGGCCCTTTAATTTTGTGAACACAGGTTAGTTTAAAGGAAGCCATGGTGTATCGCCCTTTCCTTTTACAATCAGAGGGCTCTGCTGATACTGATTGTGGCCACGTGAATTAGTTTCACAACCCAACATGCGCAGGCTCGTTGTTCATTTCCAGTCATCTCTTTTCACTTTTGAAAACAATGATCTCAGGTTGACCATGAGGCTAAGGCCGTCACTACCTCCTTACCAGCTGGTTTTGAACGAGCATTCTACTTTACCTGCCTTTTCCCCAACTCCTCCTATCTCACTTAAAAGTAGGCAGTGAATTTGAAGAAATAGAGCCTGATGCATTCCACAAGCAAACACTGAACCCAGCTCCATGCCAGTTCCAGAAATCAACGTGCTTTAGAAGGAGGTCCAGAAAGGTACATTTTTGATTAATAGAAAAATACGAGGCATTAAAGGATCCATTGTAGAGGAGAGGATTTTAAAATAACTGAGTGTATGTCATCTGATTAGCTGTGGGAAACTTTGGCACTGGCTACTGAGTATAGGATGTATGGCTCCTAGCTGTTTTCAGATTCTCCTGAAGTTAGAAATACACACAGCCTGCAGAATTGTGAGAGGAGAAAAGTGTGTATTGAGTACTTAGGCATCCCTTACGTGGGCATCCCTCTCTCTTAAAGTAAACAAAAATCTGTCCGGCATCACAGCAGTTTTCCCTACTGGCTCCACTGCACCCCACAGTTAAGTTCAAGTTGGGGCACTTTATTTTAAAGATTTCTGGTGTAACTCCACTCATCTGAAATAGGGAGCAGCTTAACAAGTTTCCAGGTGTTTATTCATAGGGAAATATTGCTTTGTGAACAATACTGTTTGGAACCCAAGATTGAGTCCTGCGGAGCTCAGATATCTCCTCTGGCATCCAGGGCTGATGAGAGAACGGCACCAGTTTCTGAGTGCACACTCTGCAGTTGACTCTTTTTTCTTGGACAGGGTCTACAGGGTGTTCAGGGTGTCACTATGTAGACCAGACTCATAGTGATTCTCGCATTTACAGCCTCCCAGGTGCTGGGATTACAGGTGCATGCCACTATGCCCAGTCTCAACTTCTGCCTCAGGACACCCCCGGGCAGGGCCGGCACGACATGCTGGGATCAAAGCCCAGCCACTGTGCTCTGCCAAAGTAGGCACTTCAGTCTACTGAACTATCAGGCCAGCTCCTTGCAGTTGACTTTTCAAATGACAGTTTTGTAATATTTACCACAAAGAATATAGAAAGATTATTCATTCTTCCAAAAGGACTGATCACAGTTTGGTAATTTATTGTTGATAGATTAGAAATGAAGTTTCTTTGAGATTCACCCTTACTACATACATTCTCTATTTGTGAATTTTTCCTACAGTTTCATTCAAAGAACAAGAAATGTTTAAAGGTTGTCTTCATTATTTTTCTCTTTGCTGAAACAAAATACCTAACATACAAAGTTAAAGAGGAAAGATTTATTTCAGCCCACAGTTGGTAGAGGTTTCAATAGGTAATCATCTGTTCTCAAGGCAGGGTGATACGGCAGAGGCATTACAGAGGAGAAATTGTCCATGGCAAGTAAGCAGGAGACAGCAAAGCAGCAAGCAGCAGCAGTGACCCTGCCTTCTCCCTCTCCCTTTATATTTCATCCAGGCTGTCAGCCTCTTGATTGATGCCACCCACATCCAAGGTGCGGTTTCCATTATCCACCCCTTTAATCCTAATATCACATTCATAATCCACATTCATATACCCTAATCTAGCCACCTTTGGAACTCCTCACACATGGCTGTAGGAGACTTTCCCACAAAAATATAAGCCATAACAAAGAATGATAGTAAAAGTGAGCCTTCTGGGTCAACTAAAGGTGGGTTCATGGCAAAACTAACCAAGTTGGAAATTCAAGGTGTTTTCCAAGGCTCAGGTGTCATCTGAAGGGTGAAGCAGTCTGGACCAAGAACCTAGGCTAATCCTGGGAACATCACTGTTCCTGCCTGTGGTGGTCCTGGGGCTGCAGGCTGGACTGGATGGACTCCAAAAATCCTCTCCATTTACCCGACACTAATAGCAACTTCTTTGGGCAGGTTGTCTGGGTATCTTGACCTGCCTCATCTTTAAGGGCAAGGGGTCTAGATCAGGCTGTACTCAGTGAGGCTCCAATACCAGGTCATACCTCATGAGGAACACGAGGTAGCATGAGGAGTTGCACAGTGGGATCAGAGGGTCAACAATCTCAAAAAGCTTTGACCTCTGAAAATGCTGAGGACTTTATAGATATGGCATTGCCAATAAAAGGCTACTGTGAAAAGTCACTTTTTGAAGTCATCAATAACAACATTTTGATGAACTACACTAAATGAAAGACAATTATTTACCTATCCTCTCACTAGGAAATATTATAAAATCATTATCACATAAAGAGGCAATCAAAGAGGATGTAGGAAAAAAAGATAAGAAAATCAGCTTTATGGACCTGTATGAACCAATTAGTTACTAAAAACATAATTTGAGTTTCCTGGTTTTTTGAAGCTGTGGTATTTGACAGTTGAATCAAATTGATGATTTTGAGATTTCTTTATTTATTCAAGATACATATTGCTATGAATGCCTAACTTTGCATTCTTTGTTTTGAATTATTTTTCTTAAGAATTTCCCACAAGTTCAAGCAACAGATCACATAAACCTGGACTTGTCCCTGAGGTCAACCTGAGACCTCAGTGTCACCATGTCTATGGGACTGCTGTATCAGCCTATGGTGATCTTAGGAAATCAATTTCATAGAAGGAATAATGGACTGGTGGTACTTTAGTCTTCAGATGGACTCTGATCTAAGAATGTGACCATGGGCAGGAGACCACTGCCCAGTGAAAGGGAATTCTAGGAAGAGCACCTGCTCTTCTTTTGGGAATGCGTTGCACGTAGTATTGTCATGCCAGTGGCACAGCCTGTGCAGAAGAAACTACCAAAAAGGAAAAGGGCCTGGCAATCAATCCTTGCGCCTTTCACTGCTCAGCTGCGGAGCTTCAGAGATCACTAGTAGCCACTTGGTGAAATGTTACCACCTTAACATAATGCTTCTGTGCCTTCCTGAGACAAATGGAGAACTACAATGCATGTTATCCTAAACTTCCTTTCCTAAGTTTGGCTTTTGGCAGTGATGATGGGATTCTTTTTTCTTTTCCTAAATATGGAAGAAGTAATAGGAACACTCCTTTTCCTCCTGCTCCCACTTCTCTGCCTTTTTGTCTGCTTAGCTCCTCCTCCTTTGCCTTGTTATTATTTGGCCAACCTCTCCATAGCCTGCTGTTACTGCCCCCTGCTTCCTGCTAGCATCCTCTTCTAGTTCTTTAAGAGGCTTGGGAAAATAGCCTGGAGGCTGGCTGATGTTCTTCCACGCTGGGTGGAGCATGACATGATGGGAAACTAAAAGATATGCATCTTACTCAGATTGGGGCAGGGTCCTTAGTGATGGAGCTGATGGCTCTTGGTGTCTCTCACTGGTCATCCAATGGGGTCACCCAGTCTCTCCCGTACATGCAGAGGAAAATCGTAATTTGTATCTTCTTCTTTGCCAAGCCTTTCCTCCCCCATTATACAAAATGAGCAAGGGGAAAGAATTCATACTTAGCTGTGCTTAAATACCTAAGAAAGGAGAGTAACACCCTCAAAGGTGTCGTCAACTGCTCACAGGGCATAGAGTTGGTCCTGTGTGGGAATTGTTGTGCATCTCTATTGCATGTATTCCTCAAACTAAATCACCAGTCTGACTACCCACATTTGTTAACAATGCATGTAACTCTTAATGGCATCTCAAAAGCATACTTACTCTCAATTTCGCCTCTCATTCGTTTTTATGATGTTAGAGAAATTCAGATTATATAGGCTTTCTTTGTGCTGAGATGGTAATTTTATATCACTGTAGATTAATAGCATTTTTAGTGATATTTGGTATCACTCATTTGTCTCCTATGGTCGTAAAAATATATATTTTTTCTAATTTGGTTTTGCCAACAGATAAAAAATAAGAGTCTTTTTCTGTTGAATGAGCAAAAAAGTCACTCTGATCATGAAGGATCACTCTCTTTTAGCATACTCACAATCCACCCTCTAATTGTTTTTGTTATTGCAGCAATGCAGTTTCTGCAAGAGTGTGAGCCTGCGTGGCTGAGTTTGGCCCGCAGGAGAATTTATCTTTGCTGCCACCTGACCTTCACTTTGAGATCTGGTGGCTGAGTCTCCAGGCTGTCTGGTGAGCAGCTGTCCATCTGGGCATGCTCACTCAGAACCTTACACGCCTCCTTCTTCCCGGTGCTCCCACCTGAGTGGTCGGGCTCTGCAGACATCTTTCCTTGGTGAACATATTGATAGTTTGTTGAATTCTACTGTGGGAACTCATTGTGCGGCACTTACTTGGAACAAGCACCCATTCCAGGATGGTTATTATGGAAGTGAAAGGCAGTGGAGACTTGGGTTAGCTATCAGCTTTTAAGAGCTTCCTCCATCTGCTAAAATGTGTACTGCAGAGTTGTGCATAAAATGCTGATTAGCACCTCGGTGCAGATTCCTATAATGATCCACTATCTCTTGGTTTACATCACCCTCTCCTAAGTACCTATTCACCTGTTCTATTGGAAAATTTTAATCATCTCTCTGACATTAGCTTGGCAATTTCAGCGGCCACTTCACAATCTTTCAAAGTCTTTCTGCTCCATTTCATTCCTATTTCTTTTCTGCTTGTGTTAATTATTTTTGCAGCCAGCATACGTGTTTGTCAATAATGCATTACATTTTCCATGTGTCAGTTCTTCAGCCCCATCAAAAAGCCCTGCTTTTTACATTCTGAGTCTATTTTCCCCTCTCCCGACTCAGCTCATTTTGCTCTGGGCTGCCTCTCTATTCCTCATTCCAAATCCATCGGAAGTTGTATGAAATTTGGCAACTGAAAAGCAGCCCCCAATCTAATTGAGTTTAGTTCTTCGCAGAGCAGGAAGTTTGGGCCTGTAACAGGCTACAAGTTTCCTAAAAACTGCATAATTTCTTTGATACCTGAAGGTCCTTTGATGTTGCCTTCTCTGGCTCCATTACTCCATGTGATGCCTTAGCTTAATGAAAAAACCTTCTCTTGCTGGCCACTGAAAGAAGCTCCTAGCATAGTGCCAAGCACATCCCAAAGCCCTATGAGCACACAGTTGACTGTTACAGAAAAAGCTATGGACTCACAAGCTCCATAGGCTGCTTTTAGGGACACCAAGGGGAAGCGTGTTGTTCATGTTTTAGAAAAGCACTCTCCCTTCTTCTCTCTTAGCGCAACCCATTCTGGAAAATTCTATAATGATTCCCATTTCCTTTTCCATGGCCACTATTACAGATTCCCGCAAGCTGTCTTGATCCCAGGATTCTTCTTTTGTGGTTGCTTCTGAGAAGTCACTGACTAGTTCCCTGTCACAGGCCCAGGAAATGTCATTTTCAGAGAACTCTCCTTCTCAGAATTAATGCTCCTTTTGGTGAAGAAAGGAAATTACTTTCCTTGTTTTGCTTTTGTTTCAGATTTCCTTGGGGGTTACACACTTCCTCTTCCCATCTCCTAGTTCCTTGGAGGAACCTTTCAGCCTGAGATGGGAAGAGAAGTATACAGGCCAGGAGACGGTGGTCAAGCAGATGATGTAGGGTTCTTTGTCACCTGGCTCCCCCCATTGTTGCCCCTTCTAGTTAAGATCATCATTAACTTGCGCTGCATCATCCAAGCACTACACACTGGCCCTGCTAAGAGACTATTTCTGACTTTCTTTCACTACAGCCTTTGGTATCCAGCTCTATCTCATATTTTTAACTACTTACAATACCACAGAAAATGCTAGAAATGACTGGGCAGACAAATCGGAAGTGTAGGAATGACTGTTAGAAGGAATAGGAATACAGAACTCTACTGGGAAACAATTCAAGTTTCTGGGTCCCTAAACGTTTTAGATCATCAGAAATTTCTTTCTATGCTAGTTCTTTGTTGAAAATTAATAAAAATGACCACGCAGTACCAACAATCTGAGAAAGAGCACTGCATTGTAACTATTCTTTATTATATTCTTCGGCAATCATGCAAACGAGTAGAGATTGACAAAGATCTACTAAGCGAGAAGAAGAAAGGACAAGTAAAGCCATGTTTCATTGTTCAGGTGTTCACCTGATAATCTGAGACCTCCTCACTTCCAGGGAGTCTCTTCTTCCTGTATTCCTAGGACTCCTTGGAAATAGCCTTTCTGAACTTGATTCCTTCTAGATACTCCTGGATGACAGACCCCTGGGTGACTTTCTAATGTGCAATAATAAGAAGATGAAATATTATTCTGTTTCCTTTGAATTCAGTTACCTCATATTGAAGTTCACACAAAATTGTCATTGGGTAGCTTATCTTCTGCCTTTCACAGTTAGCTCTAATACATAGGTCAGGGGAAAAAATTGCCTTTTCTGACCACTCCTTCTTTTGCCTGATGAAATGAAATGATCTGGTAGTTGCATTCAGTATACAAACTCTATGGGTCAGGTTAAAATAAATAAAAATAAATGTATGAGAGAAAATTTTGACAAATTCAGTGTGCTAATTTACTAGAAAGATCCACAATTAATTGTGCTTCCAGAAGTTTCTTTGAAATGATCATAGTGAAGAATTCTGTTAAGAAAAGTTGAAGGTGAGGGTATTCTATATTATGGTTACTATCAATTTTTTAAAATTAAAATTTCCATAAATTCTTTTTAAGTTGGGACTTCCAGAAAATTCAGATAATTTTACTAGGGACAATTGTGCCCAGTTTCCCATGAGTGCAAACATGAGAATTATAATATTATTTTCTAGTGGGTTCCTTGGGATTATTTCATATGACATGTAGAAGACCATTTGTCTGGCCTGGACATTCATGTGGCATGCATGAGGCGCACAGCTTGATACTAGCAGTGCAGATAAATAAAAGCGAAACAAAAATAAAAGAAAACAAAAACAACACATGGTCTAGTCATCATGTTGTACACTTTGAATATATATAATATTTATGTGACAATTATACCTTAGTAAATCTGGAGTAAGACTCTTATTACCACAGCAAAATAAAAGAGCACTTGAAACACAGTAAGTACTCTAGCCTACAATTGTATAAATGTTAGTAATTATTGTTATTATCAACTAATAAAATTCCTAATTGTGCTTGCACCACATTACCCACTGGGAAAAGGTTGGAGAGAAGACTAATAGTCCCTGAACAGGATGCAGGCTGCATAAAGAGTTTCAGGAACTTCTGTTTCGGATGCTACATTTTCAAAATTGAGAGACTTCTTATCCAGTAAGAGAATAGCTATTTGAAATTTTTCTCTATGATGGGAAGACCTGCTTGGACATTGGTCCTTCTTCTTTGTAAGCCAGCAATGGGCTAGAGCTTAAAGGCACTGTCTTACAAGTTGGCAAAATCCTCATGGTAACTTTATGTCCACCATGCACGCTATTGGAGCCATTGTAGCATTTGCATTTCCCTCTCCTGTCTTACAGTCTACAAAGTACTTTCATATACTCTTGTCTATCTTGTTCTACACCAGCTCTCACATAGGTAGGCAATATTATCCAAGGTTTACAGCTGAGGAAATTAATAAAGGAATGAAACATGTTGCCCAGTAACGGGTGAAAATCCAGAGTACCTCTGCTTCCTATCCACAGGAACAAACTTCTTCCTCAAATCTTCTTAGAATCTATTTGTCCTCTACCAGTTTCAGTGAATGTTCTTTGCTGGGCTTTTAAGCAGCAGGGCAACATGCTGTGCCAGTTTTAAATGGGAAGTTAAAATGTGACCTGAGGTGTCTGAGGCAATGTCCTCTCCACTCTGCTAATAAACGGGGCAGTTTCTAATTATTTGCATGGAAGTTAGCTCCCAAGATAATTCAGTGTCCATGTGGTTCCGTTTCACCTCTACTTATTTCCATTACCTTGCATATTAACTATGTCAAGTTGATGGGCTTGCTGTTCCCCAGGGTGGCTATTATAAATACTGGTGCTTCAGTGAAATGCTTCCAGTCTTCTGGAACCTCATTTGAACCAAGCAAGTTCTCCATAATGATCATTAATGATGTATTGCTTGCATATAAATGTTGGATATTAATCTTTTGTTTACTTTCTCTATGCCATCAGACTTTTTAGAGTTATTTGCAGTGTGCAGTAACTGATGGTCAGGAGTAGCTCCTGCCTTTGGAACTCAGTGGCTCGTTTAAGGGACTAGTCACTGTGGCGGGCGTAGGACTGACCTCAGACGCCTGGCTGATAAGGCCCCTTCCTTTCCCAGATACTGATGTGAATGCTCTTGAAGCTAATGTATCATTAAAGTAAAACCCTGGGAAGACTGATGTCCTGTGGGTGGCATAAATTTGATAGTGGAACCCCCATGTGAGGAGTGCCTTACAAAGTGGCAGGGATTAATCGAGTCACCAACTCTTGAAGTAGGGACATTGTAAACACTAAACCTATTACATCCTTTACCTACTAAACATTGGTTAGGTTTGTGCTATAGTCTGAGAGTTCAGCCCTTCTGCATCCTTTGATAAGTCCTCTTTTTTTGATGTCTCAGATGCCAAGTGCTAGATTAAACCCAAGACAGTCCTCCATGAGTTTAGATATGCTTGTCTTCCTGCACTGAATTAGATTTGAAGAAATGACTGCAGTTTGGTTTAGGTTGACCTGGTACCGTGGGACTGGGCCAGAAATAGAGCAGTGTCTGTGCCAGAAATGGTGAAGTGCTGATCTTCTCATGGCACAAGGTCATCGAGCTGAAGGTCAGGAGTAAGCAGACCTCGGTGTGATGCTTGCTGTGCCACCTCCTATTTGTGAAGCTTTAGGGAGAGTTCCTGAACTTTATTAGATTCCTAGTTTTCTTTCTTTCTTTTTTTTTTTTTTTTTTTACAATTTATCTTCCTTTCACTTATTCTGTCCTCTTCATCCTATTCTTTTTAGATTCCTAGTTTTCCCTTTGTGTAATAGGAATGACAGCAGTATCCACTTCTCAGCAGTGCTGTAAGGAGTAAGTGACAAAACACATACTAAAATATTGAGCTCAGGTGTTAGTATAAATGA
>PVKN010041809.1:0-10491 GCA_004027915.1 Capromys pilorides
GAATAGGTTATATAACACAACAGTGAGGCCTGCACAAAGGAGTTCTTGATTAGTTGAATGATGACTTAACCCTGCTGTATTTACTGAGTGCTTATTTAACTTGCTCCTACTAAGAGTGAATAATAAAATGAATGGTAAAATAAGACTCAAGGTTTTGTTGGGATAGCTGGTGTGGGTGCCATATACTGAGCTAGTGATCTGGAGAATGATCGCTGGTGTTGGAAGAAAAAGGAAAGAGAACCGGTGCAATCATAAACACGTCAAAGATGCTTGTAAAACATTTAAGTGGAGTTTTAAAACGTATGATTGGATATTTTGTCTAACACTCAGTGTCTCAGATAAGGTTTCTAAGTATTGCTTTTAGATTGCATAGCACTAGAGGGCCACTGAAGTCATAGGTAAGGGAGGATGATCCTGCCCCAGGGGAGAAGGCAGCTTGAAAGAAGAAAGGTGAGGACCAAGCTTATAAGGACAAAGGTACTAAGAAAGAAATAGGTCAGGAACACATATACACACATGCATGTGTACGTACACACACACACACACACACACACACACACACTCAAAATGGATAGAACATTAGTGTGATCCAATAGGGGGTTAGTGTGATCAACAGCACCATTTTGTGCTGAGGGTAGATGAGGTGGGGGTTGAATATTTCTTAAATTTATGAAGTATGCACAGTAATACAGTTTCAGAGGGTGGTGAAGAGGGCCTCTAGGAGGTGAAAGTGCTTGATTATGGGAAGTAAGTGGGGCTTAAGGGGTAAGATATGTGGTAGATAGTCCTGCACTAAGAAACTGAGGGAGGTGAAAGATGCAAGGTGACAAATATCTAGATGGAGCCATGAGACAAAAGGGGGGTTATTTTTGGTTGCTTGCCATTGATTTCTTCTGTTTTTAAAAGAGCTCTCAGCACATCTGAGAAGCAGCCTCTTGAATGGACAAAGGGATATCCTGCTGTGAGGCTGTGAGTGGGAACAGCAGTGGGGAAGGGAGTGCTGGGGCTTCCCAACTTTATTTGAAACTCTAACCACATGAGAAATGTATTTACCCAGAGTATGTAGAGAAATATGAAATTCATATCTTGAAAGAAAGATTGCATGAACTTATACTCTCCTTATGAACATTATAGTCTTATATTTCTTATTTAAGCAAACAAAAATTATTTTAGATCAAGGACCAGTACATTGATTGCTTTTCCAGTGAATGGGTTAAAAACTATTATTTAAAGAAAATGAATTTAAAAGATTAAACTGAAAGAATTTTTTCTTCTTTTCTAATGAAAAAGAAACAAATTATTCTTTTGCAATGAAAAGGAAAAAAAAATTTCTTCTTCCTTTGTAATAAAGAGAAGAAGGGCAGATGCCCAACAAGATAATGGCACATTGGAAAGTCATCTGCTCCCTCTTTGAGAAGAAAGGACAGTTTCCTGCTGATCCTGAAGGGTTGAGGCAGGGCATCTGGCCAGGAGTCTGAGCAGACTGAAGAGCTGAGAGAGACATTGTGCCAGTCGGTATGGTGCATTGTCTAGAAATTTAAAAGGGATTTCTAGGCAGTGTAGAGAGCCTCATTCAGGTGGTTTTCTGTGGGTTTGTGGTAGAATTGGTCTTGGTTGTGTGTCTTCTTCCTAGCAATTCTCAGAACCAAGTGCAAATTCAGGAAAGGCTGGTCCTTAGATAATGTACTGAGACAGTGGAGTTTTGCCAGACCTCTGCTGAGGGTCACACACTTGAGGGGTTTGTACCTACTGCCTGGGCATCCTTTGCAGCCTCCGTGCTCATGAGTTTGTGGAGTAAAAGGTGAGGACCTCCTCATTTGGAAAAAGGCCATTTCTGTTTACCAAAGTTCTTTGTGACTAAAGACTGTTTACACATTTGCTTTGGTTGTATCTTAAAGTGTTATCCAATCTCTTCCAATAGAGATGGTCAAATATTTAATGGTGGCTCATTGCTCACCCTTTCTCTCAAGAGATTCCTCTTTGTAATTAAATAGTCCCATGCCTTCTGCTGGTTAGTGTACCCAAAGAACGCCAGACTTCGATGCCTTAGTTCGTTCTGCTCTGCACGTGCTCCAATTCATCCATATTTTCTAAACAGAGGCCAAGTTGTGCACTTCCCAGCCCTGAGCATGCAGGCTTTCTTGTTTATTTTGCATTGGGGTCTTGTGTATTTACCACTTGGAAGAATTCATTTAACTTTTGACAACTAGATCTTATTTTTGTCATCTTTGCGCCTGCCTGTCAACCTAAATTCAAGTTATATTTTAATTTCTATTGTTTTACCCCTTTTATCCATACTTAGATATGTGTTTTCTATTTTTAGATTTTCATATTGAGTATATGCCATTATTTCTCTGGTAAAAGTTTAACTATGGAAAAAGCTAAATATTACTTCTAAGTTCAGTTTTATTATCCGAGTTATCTCTTTCCATTTATAGTCACCTCAAATTTGATAACTGATTTCTCTGCTTATCTAAATTATTAATTGTCTAGATTCTTAGCCTTTTCCCAGACCGGACTAACCTTCCTTATTTTGAATCCACAAAACTATACTTTTATAAAACTTCCATTTCTTTTCTCATGTTTTCATGAGAGACAGAAGTTAAGATGTACTATGATGACTATGAACTCCAATTCAAAGAAGAATAAATGCTCCTCATTTATTTTCTTGATAATAAATTCTAACACACTACTGATCCTGATGCCCAGCTTGCTTGCAGATAGCTACTAGAGGCTGCCTTTATCTTCTTTTTAAATGTATTTGGTACAGGGTCTCACTACACAGCTGGGATTGCAGTCACATGCCACCATGCCTAGTCTCAGTGGCCAGCTCAGCACGTCTGGGTGTGTGGCCAGCTAGGCAGGTAGCGCTGAAGGTCAAAGTCCGATCCCTTAGTCCACTGAGCCTTAGCAGATACTTAGTCCACTGAGCTATCTTGCTGACCCTCGCCTTTCCTATTTTGAAGATCGGTCTCCCAGGAGTCTTAAATTGTCTGTTTGTGGCTTCTTCATGCTCAGCAATAGTCAGTCTGCATCCACATAGTTATTTCTGCTTTCCATCTTATTCCAGAGACTTATGTCTTTGTTTCTCTTTGCCCTCAAAATGCCTTTGGAAAGCATTGTTTATATCTTAGGTATTTATCATCTATTTTAATTACTTTTGATGTTAGTCCCACAGAATTGGTTTAATCCTAAAATATTTGACACAGACCTTTCTTATTGACTCATTAGTGGATTTCTTTTCAAATTTATTTAGGCTGCATGCGATTTCTAACATCTGTAATCCTAGCGATTCAGGCCTCACCTTCAGAGCACATTGAGACAGTGATTGAGACTGGGCATGGTGGCACACTCCTGTAATCCCAGTGCTTAAGAGGCTGAAAACAGGAGGATCATTATGAGTCTGATCTACATAGTGAGACCCTGTGGACACTGTACTAAATGCATAAAAAATCAAAAGTTAGAACATTCATTTATATTTCTATCAATAATGTTTAAGAAAGATTCTTATAGTCTATCTTACTTTCAATACTTAGTAGTATATGACTCATTGATGTTAAATGGGGTCTTTATTTTCCTTTTATTTGTTCAGTACTTTTTTTTTTGCCATGAATCATTTTATTTATTTATTTTTCTACTATGGTGTTTTGAAATTGTAATTAATGTTGATACAACACCAACTCCACTTATAATCTGGATTGAAATAGTCATTAACATTTTTATTCTATTGACAAAAATGGTGGGATAAATAGTTTGGGAAGCATAACTTGGTTTACAGCCAATGAGTATTTGTGGTTTTCTTTTTTTAAAGTTGTTTATTAGTCCATGTTTGTAGTACAGAATATTCATATTCCTTATGTGGAGTTGATACAGGTACTGAACACATGTTAATATCCTACGTTAGGTACTTTTCTGTATCTAAAAAATAATCACTCTTTGGGAAGAACTCTGAAACTGCTCTGATGAAGAGTTCTGCGTATCCTCTTTACTGTTGTTCCTGTAGCATCTGCTCTGAATCATATGCCGTTCTTTGCTTCCCTTGCTTTATTGAGAACTTGAACAATCACTTAAGATCTGTAGATTTTTGAACTCATACTCTAAACTTTAGGTTAATTTTTTTTGTTGTTTTTGTGCCTATCAATGCAGCCCCCATTTTTTTCCTTCATGGATACCCCTGAATTGACCATAATCCTACAATGGAGTTGTAGGATTATGGAGTTTCTGTGCATCCTTTGTTGCCACCACCTTCTTGTCCCTCAGCTTACTGTTGACACCACTTTTGGCATCCTCACCATAGCCAATCTGGCTTGATTTGTCAGAGATGCAGGAGTTTCACCACTTTTCTTCTTTCTTTCTTTCTTTCTCTCTCTCTCTCTCTCTCTTTCTTTTCTTCCTTCCTTCCTTCCTTCCTTTTCTATTTCTCTTCTTTTTCTTTTCTTTTTTTTTTTTGTCTTTTTGAGACAGGGTCTTGCTTTCAGCTCAGGCTGGGCTTGAGCTCACTTTTGTAGCACAACGTGGTCTCAAACTTGCAACTGTCCTCCCTGCTTTATCCCAGTGCTGGGACTACCAGTATCTACCATTACACCCAGTTGGTTTCACCACTTTAAATAGAGTAACCACATGGAAATATCTGATATTATAAATTACATACTGAACAGTGTTTCTACTCTCAATTTTCTCACTAAGGCCATCCTCTTTTTCTTTCTCATATAAAGTTTTTAAAATATTTTAAATGTATATTAAATTATGCCTAATTTTTCATATTTTGTTGGTTAAAATGCTAAGTCACTTTCTTATGCTTTTCTGAATTATCTGTTAGTTTTCTATGAGTAAGCTTTAAATCCATATGGAAGTTTCTAGTTTTGCTCTGTTAAACTTCTAAGGTACTTACAATCAGAAAAGCAATACAAGTTTGTATAAAATAGAATTATTTTGAAGAATGCCATTTGTAGCATATACTAGCAAGCTGAAGTGACATATTTTCCACTTCATCTATTCTAATTGTCAGTTTTGAATTTTGTAGTGGATACTCAAATGATCTAGTGTCCATTTTCTTTCTGGTGGGGTGGGGTTCCCCGTAAATTCTGTGTTCTACAGTTTTGCTCCTTTATGTATGGATCATATATCTGCTTTCTTCCCTGGTACAGGGCACCATTTTTCCTTGCCTGAAATGTAGCATTCTGATTCAGAACACTAAAGCCTATGCTTCAGAGCCCCTGCAATGCCCTGCTTGTTTATCACTGTCATACGTATTCCATACATGCGATGTGTTGTAGGAAGAGCTCTGGTTTGTGCCTGCAGATTCTTCCATTGCTGTTCAGTGCATTGCAAATTTGCTACAGATCCATTAGGACTTTCTTGTGGAAAAAATGCCAATCCACAGAAGCACTTCAACCTCATCATGAAACTGTTGCCTGTCTGTGTCCGTCCCCACCTTTACTTATTTTCTCCTTCACAGACCCTGTCCCCACACTATTATTCTAAATAGAAACTGAGCTTCATACATACTTGAATGAAGAAAGGAAGGTGACAAGTCTTTTAGAATTTAGTGGTGGGTGGGGGGAAGGATTTTCATTTGTGTCCACTCTCCCCTACTTCCTCCCTGTCCCCAGGGTACCATGACTCATTGAGCTAAAGATATTTTTCTGATTTATAAGTTAGGCTTCACTATTTGTTTTCTTCCCAAACATAAGGAAAACTTAAAAAGCTTGAAATACTTTCACTTAAGAGGCTTAAGTTTCTTTCCACTGTAAGTATTGATTAAGAGTCAGCTTCCTTTGTCCACCATTATACTCCATATTCCAAAGCATATTAGTAACAGCTGAGATTTATTAAAAGCTTATTATCTTTAGATACTTTTTTCCAAGTGACACACATTTTACATCTATCAACCCATGTGGTCCTTTTAAAAATCTGGATGTTTCTCTTTTTATTCTCACCTTAAATATGAAGACAGTGAGACCCAGAGATGAAGCAACTTGTGTATGATTGGCAGCGTCAGGGTTGGACCGCATGCTCTGTTTCTTAAGCCCCTATTCCCAGGCACTGCATCTCTCCCCTGCTTAGCAAGCCAAAGTGTCAGCTGTGTGAATTAGATAAGAACACATGAATGGCTTAGTGTAACTCCTCAGTCGTTTCTGAGGAAAAGAGTGCAGGAGTCAGTTTTATTGTTTTTACATATAAATAGAACAAAGTCAGTACCAATCTCATTTTCTTTCTCTACATGAAATACAGTACAAATTAACTTAAAATTACAAGGGTTAATTTAGTTAATTGGAACTGGTTCCTTTTAATTTAAATTAATGGCCATTGTATGTAGTTGTATTAGTAAATTATAATGATAATATAAAAAGAGAATAGAACGCTCATGTTTAGGGCTTATAGTTTGATTTAGATTAATAAAATACGTGAATAGTATGTAGACTATGGTATGGACTTTGTAATTACCTCTTCTATGTTTAAAATATGCATAAAAATTTAAGTTTATAAAAGCATAAAATATAGTATATGATTTTCTTTCAGGTCAAAAATTATATTGATTATGTTGTCTAAATACTATGGCACACATATATTTAAATAGTGTTGATAAGATAGATTGTTGTTCTGTGTTAAGTAAGTCTTGTGTACTCTCTGCCTCACCATATTCTTGTTTCTTTCTTTTTTTTAAACCCACTTTAGAGTTGTCATGATGAAGAGGAGGATGATGGTGAAGAAGAAGTGAAGAGCTTTGAAGTAAGATGCATCCTTCTAGAACCGCCTTTGCTCTCTTTTGGAACATTGTTTCATAGCTTATAACAGACCTTTATGTTTCTTGCTTCATGGCTTATTGCAGCTTATTGTACTGAGGAACTGCATGTCGAGCTGGATGGACCAACCTGAGTCCTAACACTTGCTCAGGTTAAGACCAAAGAGCATAGCATAGCTGACCCATGGAGTAGAGACCATATGTTCAGAATGAGTGCTCCTGAGAACCCCAAGAGACCAGGCTGCTTCACACTGCTCTCATCTCAGTAATGGCTGGAATTTCAAAGAGATGTGTATGGAAAATATTTGCTAAAGAGCAACATGGCATCACCTTTTTAATTATACCCTTGGTTTGGTTATTTTTTTCCTAAATCAAAGTCTTAAAAGATTTGGCCTCTTGACTTCTGCCTGACTGGTTCACTCATTCCTTGACATATGAAGATGGTAGGACAGGGTTCAGGTTGCAGTTTGCTTGCATGAGGTAGGAGAACCCCTATCCCTAGGATTCAATTCTATTTTACGATTACTTTCTCAAATTGTCTCAGCTTTTAGATACCTCATGTAATTTGAAATGCTGCTTAATATTAATTAGCTGAAGAAAAGCTACTATTATTTTCCCCTTTGCTTATAGTGTACTTTTGCTTTTTCTAAGAATAGCTATTTATTGCTATTACTTTTCTTATTGATTGACTTTTTCTTAGAAGTTTCAAAAAGAAATTGAATGAAGGACATAGAGTTTAGGTTAGATTAGATTCTTTTTTTCTTTTTAATTTACAAGGCTGGACTTTGAGCTAGAAGTCAAATATATCAATAGCCAGCAATGAGTCTTTAATTGTGATGGACTAACAAAAAATGTGTGGCCAAAGAAGGAACTGAGAGCAATCAGTGCCATTTCCAGGAAAATTTTTATCTGCATCCCTGCAGCATTGAAGTCAGTGTATTAAAAATATGAGAACAAACTACTTTGAGAATAACCCATGACCATTGCTGGCTGGGAAAAAATGCCATAAGGTTAATTTCCTGTATAACACTATGTGATCTAGCTTCAAATCCATCTTTATGTTAGGAGACTTGTAAATTAGGGTGAGCTGAAAACAGCAAATGATATTGTTTTCCTGAAGCACATACCATTTATGGTCTCTTGGTTGTGTTCGGAGCAATTGTTTATTGCTATTTTGCTTCTTGTCCTCATCCTTCCTTAAGGTCACAGGATCCCAACGCAGCAAGGTAAAACTACGTATATGTGTGTATTTGTCTGGGTCTCAGTTTTGGTTTCTTGTGACATTTACCTTTGTTAGACCCAACATCTTGGATTCTTGTGAGAAAAGGTCTTGAAAATCTTTCTACAAGTTTGTAGCTCCAAAACGTGTCTCTTAAGTATCCCTTCATTGACTTATTCTTCTTGCAGTTTAAATGACTCATATTTTGAACTTTTGTCCACCTCCATGAAGAATTTGACCTGCGGACTATGCTGGATAAAAGAGCTCAGCCCTTTAGCAGATAAATGTTTATTTAGGGATTTTTGATGCAGCCTCTGGTCTCATCCGTCTTGATGTTTTCTATATGAGTTTGTTACTTGGAAACAGACCTAGTAAATGGTACTGATGGTTGTAATGGACAGAAGTCTACTTTTCACTGTACTGTTAGTACCCAGAGATCATATATCATAATTTCTGTATTGACATTGGCATTTCATTAGGTGGAAGAACTATTATTTCTGATTCTTACTAGTTTAAATATTTGATGTAGATTATTTTTTCTAAGAGAAAAGATTTGGATCTACAATTACAAGATTTTTTTTAACTTTGGTATGGATAATGTTAGGTATAAATTTTATTTCCATGACACTATTTCACAGGAAAATTGATCATAAACATCAAAATAGATAATGCCTAGCTATAGTGTCCTTAGGCTGGGGGTGAGGGGTACTAGTCAAATGCTTGCCTAGTGCCACCAAAAAATAGAATTTTTGAGTCTGTAAATGAAAACTACCATTTATCCTTATATTATAAAAATGAGATTTGTTTTTAATATTATGTCCAGCTCAGCCTGCCCTGGAGGTGGGGCTGGCACAGTATGTGGTACTGGGGATCGAACTGTGGTCTCTGTGTTTGCCTAGATTTGCCTAAGCAGGCGCTTTAGACCACTGAGCCATCTTGCTGGCCCAAAATGAAGTTTGCTGTTAAAATAAATTCAAAGTAGAATCTATTTAGAAGAACAAACTATAGTGTTTTAACTCACTTTACATTTATATTTTAGAATCAGAGTGCATAATGATACTGTTAAATGCAGTTCTGATTTGATGCATACAATGGTTGATGATACAGAGTGGGCATAATAATATTATTTCATGGGCTTATGTAGTACACAATAATGGGCCTAGTAATAATCTGATAGATTTTTTAAATTTTATGTTAGATAGAAATTTTGTGAATAGTTGAAGAATTAAAGCACATAAGAACTTCTAACATCAACCAAAAGTTTGATTGCCCAGTTAATAGAAACATTCATGTCTCCCGAGTCTGCTCATAGCTGCACAACAAGGGTGTGTCGGTCAGGACAGACTGAGATGGGTTTGTTAAGATTACTTTATTTTGAAAAAAAAACAATGCAGGCTTAGAGAGATCTAAAAGCAAGTCAAATCTGATAAATAGGATCAAATTTTAAAGGGCTTCTTACTCCAGAAAGAAGTCTGGGAATGGCTGGCAATGGGATCTTAGTAAGCATAGTGCAGGATACAGGACGAGCTAAGGATGAAAAGCGGGTGTGACA
Source organism: Capromys pilorides (assembly GCA_004027915.1). Classification (NCBI taxonomy): domain Eukaryota; kingdom Metazoa; phylum Chordata; class Mammalia; order Rodentia; family Capromyidae; genus Capromys; species Capromys pilorides. The sequence continues at coordinate 9,517 of PVKN010041809.1, forward strand.
TGAAGCCTGGCCAGAGAGGAAGGGCTGCCTGCCTTTGGATTTAGAATGGTGGGTGCCTTCGTGTAAAGAGGAAGCTTGGTGACTAATCCCAAAACAGCGGAGGTCAGAGTAGCTGCACGAAACATGGCCTTTAAGTTGTTAATAACTGCCACATGTCTGTAAGTGTAGCACAGTAGATCAAACATATACGTGTGCACTTTCTAACGAGCTGTTTTACTCATCTTAGTATCATTCTAGACTTCACAATTGATTATTTATGATTAATTGTGTAAGATCTTGTGTTGCAACATCCATGCTCTGAGAGTGATATGAAAGTTCCACTGTCGAAAGCCAGTTGTATACCCATCATCTACAAAGATACTCACCTCAGGGTTGTTTATGTGATACCAGCAACACACTGAGAAATGTAACCAGACAACTGGATTATTACATTCTTCAAAATTCAGTAATCTACTAGCTATTTTACAATGAAATGTCCAGTGGTTGGACATAACATACAGTCTATTAGTGAAATTTTTCATGTGAGTTATAATGAATCCAAAGGATTATTTGGTAGTTTCAGTAGTCCTCGCAGCAAATTATGTAAAGAAGCTTGTGGAAAATATAAAATATATGAGTTTTATAGCTACAATTGGCTGATGATTAATATTTTTGCAACTGCTACTTACATTTTTTATCTGTAAAATATTCAACAAGGACATTGAGACTAGAAAATTAAACTTATTGGGTTAGATATTAAAAGGAAATCTTCTATAAGAAATGCAGGCAAGCCCAAGAAACAACACTGCACGTCTGGAATCCTACGACTCTGGCAAGCTGAATCAGGAGAATCGTAATTGTGTCTTGCCTAGATAACTTAGTAGACCCAGGATCAATCCCAAAATAATAAATTTTTTAAGGTTCTGGGAACATATCCCAGTGTGGAGGGCCTGGGTTCAAGCCTCAGAATCAATAAAAATAAAATAAAACAAAGAC
>PVKN010041810.1:0-10491 GCA_004027915.1 Capromys pilorides
ATGAGTAAGACTTCTCAATTTGACTTAGTTTAGATTTATAAATAGTTTCTCTAAAATCCAGTGGAAGTACAACATGATAGGATTCCCTCCATTAAAGGAATAGGACTTCTGGTGTATCTATGGATAGTTTAACATTAGCAAGTATAAATATCTGTATTTCACCAACTCCGCAGGTTGCTTTGCTGAACTCATTTTTTTTTTCAATACTGGGGATCAAACTTGGTACCTTACTCTTGTGAGGAAGGTGCTTATGATGCTGATCTATTTGCCAGGCCCTCTGATCTTCATTTTGACCATCTATATTCTTCCTCTGAAGACAGGGAATCAATGGCAGCAGTCCAAGAGTATGTTAAGCCTGCACTGTTATGAACTACAGTTCTTCATACTTATTATTAAATAAAATGTAGGCATTTGTGGTTGGTTCAGGAAGTGAGAATATATAGATTAATATGCTATATTAATAATAATATCTCATTTAAATTTAGCAATTGTTGTTAATATATGTTAGTGACTTTACATATAATAAAACTAGAGTTTAAATAGTTTTCAGCCTACAATCATGTAATAAATATGTGGGCAAATTTGAATGATTCCGTATCCAATTCCAAAGAGTTAATTGACTCTTAGTACACAGTTAAAATCAGACACCAAATATAGTATCTTAGTTACCTTTCTCTCATTGCTAGGACAAATACTCGTCACACAAGTTTAAGGGAAGAAAGGTTTATTTAGCTCACAGTTGCTGGAAGTTTCATAATTTAAAGCAGCCTGAATTACATAGCAAGACCTCGAGACTCTACACTGCCATGTCCACGATGATTTGCTCCATACCTACAAGAGACCACTGACTGGGGGTAAGGGAAACCTCTGACAGCATGTGCTGTCAGTTTAATGGTTGGTGCCTTTCTTGACCACATCCCTCCAGCCTGTCCTGGTTCTTTGGCCCCGACCCTCAAGCCACATGCTTGACAGCCCCATGATTTACTTGAGGCTTTTAGGGGAAACCTAGATACAAACCATAACATTCAAACACCCAAAGTCTCACGTACATTCCTTTCTGTAGAAGGCATTTTAGTTCATCTCTAAGAGTTGTCAAAGTCCCAACAGTTTCAGCATTGCTAAAAAGTCCAAGTCCCAAAGTTCCTTCAAGATCCAAGGCAAACTACCAACTGTGAGCCCTTATACAAATAAAAAGTTAAATACATCCAACATTCAAAGGCACAAGATAAACATTGCCATTCCAAAAGGTATACACAGGAGGTATACAAACCACTGAGGACAAACAAGTCCAAAATTCAGCAGGACAAACATTAACTCCTATAATTTCATGTGGAACATTCAAAGAAATCTGTGGCAAATCATGAGCTCCAAGTGCCTCTACCCCTATTGCACTCTTGGTGGTAGCTCCCATAGCTTCTCTTAGGCCAGCTTTGCTCCCTCCTTGCAGTTTTCCTTAGATGATCCACATTCCTGGCTTTTCTAAACTTCTGGGGTTTCCATGGAATAGACTTCTCATTCACACATTGCCCTTTACACATCACCCTCCCTGGGGCACACTGCCTGGCCTCTCAGGCCTTCTTCCAAAATCAAGGTAAAAGTCATCTTAACCTCAGAGCTCCTGCATTCTTCATGTACCTAAAACCAATACCACGTGTATGATGCCAGTGTTTGCTGCTAGCTGGAGTGGTAGCCAGGTTTTCTTCGCTCTTAGCTGTAGAGATCAAGTGCCCAGATTTCTCAACACTCTGACACTGATTCCAAGAACAAATTCTCTATGCCAGTGCCATTCTGTAATTTGGTGTGGCTGCCACCTCCGTTCTGGAACCTGGTGTGATGACTGCCTCCATTCTAGAACATGGGGCTCCATGGCTTTCTCCTCAAGGCAAAGTCCCTTACCCTTGAAATTCTGAGGCTGCAAAGGGTGAGGAACTGCCACCTCCTCTGATGCCCTCAGGATATCTATTCTGCTGTTCCTCCTAGGCAATGGAGATCTTAGCTCCAGTTTTGGTGTCCACAGCCTCCCTGATGCTTTCTTTCTGGCCAAACTCAGAAATTTTAGATCATTCTTCTGGGCTCTTTGCTCTTTATTCTCAACATATATTTGACTAAGAGCCCCCAACAATAACCATGCCATTGCCACAATATTTGACTGCTTTGAGATTTCATTTCAAAGATTAATTAGTCCTACATGTTTAAGTTCAGTCTCAGGCAAAGTCTCTGCACACGGGCAAAATTCTGCCAAACTTTCTGCCAATTCAAAACACAAGTTATCTGGAGTCCAATAGCCAATGTAGTCCTTTCCAGCACAAAACTCCCTAGCCTGGTCTTTATAGCTCAGCTTTCAATCCTTCTCATTTGAACTCTAATGAGAACATCCCTTACAGAAGTGCCAAAATTGTTCCAGTCCTTTGCTCATAGGCAACATCTCCAAACCTTTCCTATTTCATCCCATAAGCCATTCCCAAAAGCTTATAATTCACATGGTTAGGTTTAGCCACAGCAACAACCCCAATCTCCTGCTATCAAATTCTGTCTCAGTTACTATTTTGTTGTTTCTGGGACAAATATCCAACACACAAGCTTAGGGGAGCAAAGCTATATTTAGCTCACAGTTACTAGAGGTTTCATAATTTAAAGAAGCCTGAATTACATAGCAAGATCTTGGGACTCTATGCTGCTGTGTCCAGGATGATTTGCTCCATACCTCCAAGTATCCATTGCCTGGGGGTGGGAAACTTCTGACAGTGAGTGCTGTCAGTTTAATGGTTCATGCCTCTCTTGACCATGCCCTTCAAGCCCCACCCTGGTCCTCTGGCCCCACCCCTTGAGCCACATACTTGACAGCCCATGATTTACATGAGGCTTTGGGGGAACAACTTGATACAAACCATAACACATAGTATGTATAAAAAGAAAGTTTTCAAATGAAAGTGATGATAAGTATTACCTAGACCAGAACCAATAAGAGACAGAGGGAGCAAACAAGTGAAGGAGGGAAAAATGGAGAGAGAGAAAGAGAAAGAGAGAGAGAGAGAGAGAGAGAGAGAGAGAGAGAGAGAGAGAGAGAGAAAAAAAGAGACAGACAGTGACACAGACAGACAGACACAGACAGACAGAGACAAAGACAGACAGAGACAGAGAGACAGAGACTTAGAGACAGAATGATGGAGACAGAGGAGAGAAGAGGAAAATGAAATTAGTCTACTTAATCATGAAAACTGAAAGGTCCCATGAAATCTGTCTCAGGAAGCAGGAAGGTTGGATATAATGTATGTGATGTAATTTAGTCTGAGACCCGAGAAAAAGTGAGTTTATGGTATAAAACACAGTATGTCAGTGCTGGACTGCCAGAAATTGCAGTGTCTAAGTGAAAAATAAAATGAATGCAACAGGGCTGGGAAGATAGCTCAGTGGCATAAGTGACTGCAACAGCTCAAGCAGAGACATAATGTGGTCTTCATCTGTCCATAGTGATGTCTTTGGGTCTTAGAGGGGTCAGATGATGTCCATCATCATTGGTGAAGCTTGTTCTTTATTCAGTCTCATGATGTAAATGCTAATCTCTTCAATGACAAGCCACAGACATATTCAAAATAGTGTTTTAATAGTTATCTGGGCATCCATCAATTCTATCAGGTTGACACATAAAATAAAATATCACACTGGTAACAGGAACAAGAAATGCAGTTGAAATGGGAGAGAGTTAATATATCTATGAAAGAGTACAGTGAAAATTTATGGAAGGATAGAATGACACTGTATTTTACATTATTGGGTCTTATGTTATTTGCTAGGCTACCTTGGTGACCCACTCCTAATATTCTAACTATATAAGAAACAGAATGGTGAATTAAATATACAGAAGTTATTGTTTTGTTAAATTTATGGATTTAAATGATTTTAAATTCTAGCTGGGGAATGTCCAATAAGATTTCTAATATCTATACAAAAATGAGAGCTCAGAATTGTGATATTATCTAATTTAGAGAATGTGGCAGTAAGCAGTGACAAATTGTGGTCAGCCCTCCAATTCTCAACACTGCTACCACTCCCAGGGTAGAGGGGCCTTTGATTCCACCTCAGTCAACATGAACTTATGAACTCAGGATTCATGTCCTTTGGTTTACTTGTCAAACTACATTTCCAAATATGAATTAAAATATTATTTTAATTCCAAATGAACACAAATACTGCACATAGACCCACATATTTGGGCACTATTTTAGACTTTTAACTTAATTATTCTATGCTCAATTTACTTTACAGGTCGTCTTCTACCTCTGTCAATAGATTTAATAGTGTTTAGGTTCTACTCAACTTTGTCTTTATTTAAGAGACAGTTCAGTGGAATAAGTGCTTGCCTGGCAAGCTCATGGTCCAGAGTTTGATCCCCAGTACCGTAAATAAATAAATAAATAAATAAATAAATAAATAAGTTACAGAGTTATATTTTGCCTATTGAGAGAAATATTTTATGAAACTCTTGTCTGAGAATGGGCTTAGAGCTTTAACTGATGCTGCGCATATCCTCATTTTCTTGTAGGAAATTGTCTTTCTGTGCCAAGAGATGCAGGTTTCCAGCTTTGTGCCTCATGGGGCTGAGCTCACTGAGCTTGTTGGTGGCATTCGATTGTACTGATTGAGGAACAATGGAGCTGTGTTGCCCCCAGAGTTCTTTCCAGAGTAGTGTAAACTATTGTGTAATTTCTCTTGTCACTATCTATCTCTTTTCATCTTTAAGGCAAGGACAACATTTCCATGGTTTGCGTCTTATGCCCATGTCTTATTTGTTTGTTTTAGATCTTTTACTTCTGGAATGGAAACATTTCATCTCTTTATTTATCTTCCTTATCTTCATTAGAAAACTAGTAGATATTATTGCAAATTTGTTGTTTTTATTGAAATGGGAATGTGTTTTAATGAATAGTTTAGGAGAGTCACTGCAAAAAGATTCTACCTATTGCCACCTGTCTTAGTTACTCTTTTCTCATTGCTGGGTCAAATACCTGACACACAAAATGAAGGAAAGAAAGTTTTATTCAGCTCATGGTTACTGGAGTTTTCAGTTCAATATGCACTGGCTCCAAGGCAGAGAGCCACCTTTCATGGTGGTGGCAAAGAGCAGAGAGCAAATGGGAGGAGTAGCAGCAGCAATGGCTCCAGAGGCAACAGAGAAGTCTTTCTCTCTGTCTCTCTTATGTTACATGCAGGCTATCCACTTCAGGCTGGTTATAGCACTCATACTCATAAATCCCAGCAGTACTCAGACTCATAATCCTAACCTTGGTGAACCCATAATCCCAGTGTATCATGTGTTAATCACAAATTCTAAAAGTCTGCTCCATGACTGCGTGAGGCTAGACATCTAGAAACAAACCATAATACCACCATTGATTAAATCAAATTTATTCCAGTTGGTGTTTGTGGAAATCTAACTTGCCATGATCTCAGTTAGAGAGATTCAGCTGGACATGGTGGCACATGCCTGTAATATCAACACTTGTGAAGATGAGACACGAGGATGGCTACAACTATGAGGTCAGCCTGGGATACAGCATGAGTTCAAAACCATGTTGATCTACACAATGAGATGGTGACTCAAAAAAAGTTTAGAGATTCATCATAGGCTTTTCTGGACCTCATCTCAAAACTCTTGTATGCCTGTAATAAAGTCAGATTATTGTGATTAAAAATGAAAAAGAAATGACTATGAGGCTTATAATAAATATGTAAGACCAAGGACTAAAAATTGGTTTAGAATTCTGTCAGTGCTTGAACTAGCACGATTAGACCTTCAAACTGGATGTTATTCTCTAACTTCTTCATTTTTCTTTTCTTTATTTTTTAAAAACTTATTTCCTTACTTCCTCTTCTATATTCTTCCCCAGCCATTCAAGCTATGTGGTTGAGGTGTGCACATATCACTAAAGTCTCTTTTAAGCACACTATACTGTAAATCATGAGGAGTTTATATTACAGAGAGAAATGTATTTTAAGTACAATTCATATAACATATCTAAGAAGAAATGTTCTCTGCACCTGGAATAACATTTAAGAAGCTCTGGCTCAGATTTTCTACATCTTTTAGTAGCCTCTATATTATAGACACTGGATGAGCTTGAATGTCATATCTTTGCTAATTAGCACGAGAGCTAAGATTATGCTACTGGTCCTACAGAAATCTGCAAGGGATAATTTAAACATACTTCTTCCCTGTTCTGGATTCAATGAAGAGGGAGCACAGGTTAACGAAGCTTTTCACCATACTTAAAATACTGGTGATAACTACCAAGCTTTCATAAAGCATCACTCTCTTCAGAGTTGTCTTGAATTCTTTATATGTTCTGAATAGGGTCCCCTATTTTTAAATTTATTTCTTCATCATCTTTTTTTTCCTGGAGATTTCTGTGTCTTGATGAGTGTGAGAACCATTAAAATGAAGATTAGTTGGATCAAATGAATGAATGGACACTACATAATTGAGAAAGAAATTACATTTTAAAGAGATGAGGGCAAAGTCTTTTACTCATTCCAATGCGTGGATGAAAAGCCAAAGCTCTTGTAAGGACCAGCATGTGAGCATTGGGCCATGATTTATTAAAAGATATGAGTATGAATTTTAGCATTTTCACTCACTATTCTTTTACAAAAGGCAAAATAAATGATGTACTTCAAGAAATCATAGTTTCTCATGCTAACACACAGGTATAATTTAGAAGCTAATAGTCAATAATAACCAGTAATTTGATACTGAAGCTGTTAGCTTTCTTCCTTCTCCCAGGAGAAAACCATAGGTTTTTAACAATGTGTTTGTCATTTCATATCCTCGCAAAGCAGATAATCTAATGTGTTTGCTACACACACACACACACACACACACACACACACAAACACACACACAGACACACACGTACATACACATACACCTACATGCAGATACATACACTTACTGGAAGTTGTAAGCTGGGAGACAAAAATTGGAAAACATGTCTGATATATTACTGAAAATTTACAGCTCTAAACATCATTTACTGCATTAATTGATATGACTAAAACAAACATCATTTTGAGATACATAAATATTATATATGCAACACATATATCACATATATGAGGAAAGGGAAAATAACTAATAAAAACTGAATGAGAATAAATATGTACATCTAGTTTTTTGTTTTATACCCCAAGCTCTTAGGTAATTGTGAATCTTACCTGTATATTCAACTTTAAAATTATAGAAGAAATACAAAAACATACAAAATATAAATTCATGATATAAAATATAAAATTATAGAAGAAATATAAAATATATAGAAGATATGTAAAACCACTAAGCATCCTATCACCAAACTTTGAATGGTGAAAATATTAATTCATAAACCAGAGCAATAGCTTTGAATGCTAACTTTCAGTTTTCAAGAAATTTGTAAACCCTTGTGGAGAACTATTGGCCATTTCATGGACAGTGAGTAACAGAGTGTGTAGAGGAACTGAGCTAGAGAGGAGCGAGAAGATGTGCGTTTTTAAGATGTTTTAGCTGTTCACCTTTGTGTCTTAGAACAATGACACAACAGTGTAATTCTCTCTGCCTTGAAATGGATCATACAAGGCATGTAATCCCAAGAATTGTTACTTTACAGTACTCCCTTAAGCAAAATTAAATTTACTTTGAACTTTAGTTTTGCACAGACTGAAAATAAACCTCTAAACTCTACATAGCTAAAGTGTGATATTCTAATGGTACAGAAACAAAACTAGAACAAAGTAAACAAGACTTGTTTCATATCTGAGTTCATAATGTACAGACATGCCACCAGGTACAGATAAAGGATACACACAAAACGAGGTGAATGTGCTTTTGAAAATGGAACTGATCTTTATCCTGGGCAGAGATTTACTGATTGGTATAGAATCAGATAAATTTCAAGAGAGTTTATCTTTGCTAGCTCACGAATATTCCTTCTGTGATGTTGTGTAGGAGTACACAGCTATTTTTACTTTTATTTGGAAACCTGAGATTTCGAAGCACCAATGTCCTGCCAGTTTAAGGATATGTTATAAAGCTGAACTTTTGCATTACTGTGCAAGATGTTTTTCGTGATGTCATTTGTAATGTGTTTTGTGAGACTCTTTGGCATTAAAGTTTTGGTTACGAACTATTAAAAATGAAAAAGAGAACTACAGCAAAGTATCTATTTTCTGATCAGGACACTAATAGTGCCTGGGTAGCACTGATGTCAGAGCCAGCTTGGGTAGAGTTGGAGATGTTTATATGAAAAGACTGCAGGGGAATTGAGGGACTGCAGGAAGACCATGCAGTTTGCCTTTTTAGGTGTAGCTTTTGTTAGTGTCTTGAGTCCAGCTTACTCCATAAAGGAAACAAGTTTCTGTGGAAACTGTCACTAGTGCATAAGAGCTGCAGAAAAGGAATAGATACTGCTGTTAAAAGTTCCAACTGCTCCTCAGAGCCAGATGATCCCGTGATCATCTATTAAGGTTCTTATTACCAAATTAGGTTCTAAGGTCTCAACAAAATGGATTTTAAACTTGATTAAAACCTACATGCTAGATGTCAATACTAGTCAACCTAGACCAGTGGTTCTCAGTTCTCCATGTATATGTGAATCACTTGGAAAAAAATTAAAATACAGTTGCCAGGACCTCATTTGGAGATATCTAAACTTAACTGGTTTGGAGTGAGGCCCAATCATTGGTACTTTTTGAAGTGTTCCAAATAACAAACTGGTTGTTGTCATGGCAGAGAGTAACAGACTAAACCTGCTGCCAATAACAATTATTAAATACGAGCAACATATAAAATGCAAGTAGATGAAAGCAATCTCGGTAAGAAAGCATAAAGTAGAAAGGCTATCATCTATGACAGGAGGAAAACATACCAGGTTAGTTTCATGTATACCAAGCTTTTCCCTGGAGGCATCCTTCCGCTCCTCCAGATGTGCTGAATCCTGCAATAAACATAGGTATCTCTGGACTGACTGAGGAAACAGATAAATGTAGGAGTTTGAAAAGGAATCTGAATATTGAGGAGAAAAATATCAGAGAAGGCCTTGTAGCTTGTAGTCCCTAAATCTGCATGAGATTTTTTTGAATAGCTGGATAGCTACACATGGTAACATGTTACAGGATACAGACCTGTGCAAAAACTGGTGGCTTTGAGGACTGCAGACACTCCTCAATTTGAAATTGGAACTCATCGTGTAACAAATTAGAGGAGGTAGAAAAAATTTTAGGATTTCATTTGAGACCTCTGAAATACTGCACATTAATAACAGTGGAAAAAATTAAGTGTGCATTGATGAAGTATAAACTCCAGACTCCAGTGTCAAAGAGGTATGCTGATATTGTTTCTTTCTGCTAAAGTTAAGTTTTTATTTGGAGGGCTCTAACTGCAGCTAGAGGCTCTAAGTCCTTTTATTTATAACATCCAGCATGCAACCAGAATTAAGTAGAAAATTGTATTCCTGTAAAGTGTAATAGGATCCTCTTTGTTACCAAAAAACAACAGGGACATCAGGCCAATACATCAGGAGGAACAAGCCCCAAGACACTGTGTAACAGCCTAGGAAGGAAAGCATTATTGAGACAAAGGAAATTATGAATCCGACGAAAGTTTACAGAATAGGAAAAATAGATCAAGGCAAAAGGAAGCTGGCTTGTTACTATGTGTATATTTGTTTATGATTCTTGGAAAGCCAAGATGAAAATAGTTTACAGAGAGGATCTGAGATAGAAGAAAACAAAAGAGAAAAAATTCTGAGATTTTTCCAATGATTTTCTAGGATATACAGCAGAGGTCTGATCAGTGCTTGTGTCTGGACATACTATCTGAGGCTAGGAGAAGAAAGAGCTCTCTGGGCCTAAAGAGTACTTGCTTTCAGCAGACACCACTTATACACTGTTTCTCCACGTGTGGAGAGTTTGTTGAAGTGCTAGAAATACTAACTTAGCTCTGCGAATCTTAACCAAAAGAAAATGATACACTGGTCCTGCCTGATTAAGCTTAAAAACATATACACATGTATACACACACATACACATATACATATAATTTTTATATATGTATATATATATATATGTACACTTTCAACTTCATTTCCTTCTAGAGCAAACTTCAAGAATATTTATATGAATTTTAATAGACTCAGCACCTAACATATAAAATGTAAAACAACTTTGGAATTCTATCAAAATCTTTAACACATAAAGTAATAGAAAAACATAATCCACAGTAGAGATGAAAGAAACTCATTAGCAGACAAGAGCATTAAATAATAGTTACTATGACCACGTTCTTCATGTTCAAGTAGCCAGTGTGAAGACTGACTACAGAAGCTTTCAGGATATTTAAATAGCAGCCGAATATATACTTATACAGATGAAAAGTCTATGATGGTGGAGATGGTAAATACAGTGGATGGGCTTTTACACTGCAGAAAAAAAAAAAAAACTAGTGAACTTTGAAATGCCATT
>PVKN010041811.1:0-10491 GCA_004027915.1 Capromys pilorides
CAGCATTATTAATGATGGGCTGGATATCCACAGACATATCTTAACGTTATTCAAGGTTCACTGAGCTTTTGGAGTGTGCAGGTTTATGTCCAAGTGTTCAGACACTGTTACTTCAAATATTTTTTCAGCATCCTCTCCTTCTGAAGTCTGATGAAATGAGTGTTGGGCCTGTTGTTTCACAGGACCTTGGGAAATTTTTTCAGGTTTCCTTTTTCTTCAATCTTTCACCTCTGCTCTTGTTCAGACTAATTTCTGTTGCCCTGCCTTCAAGTTCACTAACTTTGTTGATGCCATTCTTCTTTTGTGTCTATTCATTTCCCTCTTTCTCAGTTCTAATATTTCCTTTTTGTGATTCTTTGTATTTTCTATTTCTTTACTGAAACTTTCTAGCTTCCATTTTTTCCAACACTGCTTGTAGCCAGGCAAGACGGTGCATGCCTGAAGTCCTAGCACTTGGCAGACTAGAACAGGAGGATCACTGTGAGCTCAAAGCCAGCCTGGGCTCTGTAACAAGGGCAAGGCCAGCCTGAACTATACATCAAGACCCTGAACTCAAAAAGCAAAAAACCCCAAACAAACAAAAACTGCTTGCAATTAGAGATTTTTGGTTTTATTGTTGTTTTGTTTTTGTGCCAACACATATTCTCTTTAACTAAATGATTACTTGTTTTTAAGTATATGAAATGTACATTTGAAAATATACATATCTACAGCATATAGATTTATAGCAGTAAAGCTCCCAACCACATCAAGATACTGAACACTAGTCTTATACAGGCAGGCACTTGTGCCACAGAGCTATCTCCCCAGCCCCTCACTGGTCTTATATATGAATGTCATGTTACTTACCACATCTCCTAAATGTAAAATATTTTGTAATAGCCTAATTTCTGCCCATTAAAATTTTGCTTTGTTAGATGTTTTATGATAGCTGCTGCAATGACTTTGCCAGTAATCCTGATACATGAATCATTTCAGCACTGACATTGTTTCCTGCCTCTTTCCTGGTGAACTGAGATTCTCCTGGTTCTTCATATGCCAGTTATTTGCAGGTTTTATCATCAATATTTATGCCAGGAAATACTAAGTCTTATGTAAACTGTATTTAAAATGTTGCTGTTCTTGTTTTAGAATGTAGTTGACCAAATTAAGTTTCAGACTGTAAGATCCTGCTGTGGGCCTTGGTTAGAACTGCATTTCAGTTTTCAAGGACGGATAGCACACAAAGGGATCTGGTCCCTGCTCACCACCCAGTGGCCAGGCCAGTACCTAAGTGAGAGTAAAATCAGTTCTGCCTTTTATTTGCAGATTAGACAGACACATAGCAACCTCAGCACTACGCAGAGCCAAGCTGGGAGTTTGTAAACCATCTCATTGGGTGACTTTGTCAACTTTCTTCTTTCCATGATCTCTCATACTACCTAATTTCCTAGGATTCTTTTTGGCTCTTGAGCTAGAAAGCTAGGGCTTTCCTTCAGTCCTACTCCCAAGCACTTCCAGAGTCATGGTTATGTCAGGCCAAGAGGCAGGAGATGAGTTTATAAAAACAGTAAACTCAGCATCAACTCAGGGCTACAAAGTATGGCTTTCTTCCCCAACTCCTCTGCCACTGTTTCTATGTTAATCCTCAAATAGATCTGTTCCATTCATTCTGTGTAGGTTTTGTAGCTGCCCTTAAGTGAGAAAACACAAGAGGCATGTACTTGTGTATCTTCTCCTCAGGATTTTTCTAACAATATTTTGAGTCTGTACATTTTCTTTCTTTGCGTATCTTTGTGATTTTTATGAAGATGATGCTAACTGTATGAGTTGAGGAATGTATGTTCTTCAAAAATTCTCTAGATGGGCATGATAGTACATGCCTGTGAGTTTGAGACCAGTCTGGTCTACAAAGTGAGTTCAAGACCACCCTGAACTGCATAGTATGAAAGACAAAATTTTCTGGAAGAGTTTTTGAATGCTGGAAATTTAACTAATAAATTAATATTTAATTAAAAAATCCCAATTAGGATTTTCTTTGTGAGAGGGTTTTTAAGTTGCTTATACTAGTTCTAGGAATATTCAATTTCTCTTCTTTACTTTTTTTAAGTTGTATTTTCCAACAAATTTCCATCACATAAATTTTCAAAGTTACTAACATATATTGTATAACTTATGATTATTTTAATGTCTGTCTGACCTTTAGTTATGCTTCCACATTCCTTATTTTAAATGTTAAAAAAAAAAAAAACTGTTGCTAGATGTGGTGATACACACCTGTAATCCCAGCACTGGGAAGGCTGAAGCAGGAAGATTTCAGTAAGCTTGAGGGCAGCCTAGGTTGCATAGGGAGTTCAAAGCTAACCTGAACTACATAACAACATTTTGTCTCAAAAAATTTTTTATCAGTCTCACATAGATATAAATCTGCATGTTCTTGGAGAGGAGCAATGGTTTCTTAGACATGACTCCAAAAGCATACATAGGGAAAGGAAGCCAGATTTGGTAGCCCACACTGTAATACCAGCACTCAGGAGGCTGAGGCTGGAGGATTAGTGTCTTGTTTATTCTTCTCTGGGGCAAAATCTCCAACATCAAAAATGAAGGAAGGAAAGGTTTATTTAGCTCACAGTTAGTGAGCTAACTTTCAGTCCATACTCAGCTGGCTCCAAGGCATAGTATCACATGGCAGAGAGCAGCAGTTCATAGCAGTGGAATATAGCAAAACAGCAAGAGCAAATGGGAAAAGTAAGGGGGCAGGGAGATAGCTCAGGGGCACAGTGCCTACCTGGCAAGTGCAAGGTCCTCAGTTTGACCCACCCCCACTCCCCACCCCCCCACTCCTATTCCCAGAAAAATAAAAAAAAGGAAGAGTAGTGGTAACAAGGGCAAGTCTGTCACCCTTATGTTGCGTTCAGGCTATCCACCCCAGGCCGGGTGTAGCGCTCAGACCCATAATCCCAGCAGCACTTACAACCATAATCTCAGCACTGAATTATGAATTAATCACAAACTCTCAAAGTCTACCCCATCGCTGCATGAGGATTTGTGGTGACAACTAGACACAAACTATAACAGAGTGAGTTCAAGGTCATTCTGAGATGCCCATTGAGTTCCAGACCACCCTGGAATACATAGACCTGCCTCAAAAAAAAAAAGAAAAGAAAGAAAGAAAAGAGAAAGCCAAAGAAAAAACTAGATAAACTAAATATCATCAAAATTAAAAACTTCAAAGGTCAGTATCAAGGAAGTGAAAAAGAAAGTCAAGAAGATAAACAGAGCCAGCCAGATAGCTCTGCAGCGCCTGTTTAGGCAGAGCAGCACAGAGGCCAGGGTTTGATCCCAGCCCTGCAGTACTGGCCCCACCCCCAGGGCATGCTGAGATGGAGATTGAGACTGGGCGTGGTGGTGTTTTGCCTATAATTCTAGCGCTAGGGAGGCTGAAGACAAGAGGATCACTACAAGTCTGATCTGTGTAGTGAGTCCCTGTCGACCCCATACTAAATACATTTTTTAAAAGACAGAAGACAAACAGGGACTGGGGAGATAGCTTAACAGTCTAGGTGCCTGTCTGGCAAGCACAAGGACCTGATTTTGATTCTTAGTAGTGCATGTGATGCTGGCCCTGCAACCCTGGGCACCCCATGTGTGCCCTGAAACCAGGCATGGTGGTGCACTCCTGTAATCCCAGCACTGAGGAGGCTGAAACAGGAGGATCACTGCAAGTTTGAACTGAACAGCAAGACTCTGTATTAAATAAACAAAAGTATTTTTTTGAAAAAGATAAATGGAGGGCTGGTGAGATAGTTCAGCAGACTAAAGTGCCTGCTTAGGCAAGCTTAAGCAAGTGCCAGGACAGTGACTCCATCCCCAGCACCACATGCCAGTCCCACTCTGCTGGGCATGCTGAGTTGGCCACAGAGTGCAGGTGTAGTGGTGCACACCTGTAATCCCAGCACTGGGGAGGCTGAAAACAGGAGGATCACTATGTGTCTGACCTACATAGACTCTGCAGACCCTGTACTAAACACACACACACACACACACACACACACACACACACACACGGTGAAAGAAGCCAGTCTTAAAGGACTACATACTATGGAATTCTATTTATATAAAATGTCCAAAATACAAAAATCTTCAAACAGAAAGACTGGTTTTCTAAGGCTGAGGGATATGAGAAAATAACTACCGAAGAGTACAGGCTTCTTCTGAGGATGACCAGAGGCCCTAAAATGACTTCTACTGTGCCGTCACTGGTAGATGCACACTCTATGCAAACACTTGAATGGGCCAGTGTGTGGACTGTGCACTCCATCTCAATGGAGTCACTCAGATCACTCTCAGGAATGCTCAACTGTGCTGTGAGCAGCCAGCCTGTGGTGAGAGGTCCACAGGGCAGAGCACTGAGCCTCTTGCCAACAGCTGTGGGAAAGACAGTGATAGTGGGTTGGGTTCCCTCTCCCTCACCCCTGTCAAGTAATCAATGATAACTCAGGATCAAAAGTTGCCCAGATAGTCCTATAAGACAGAATTTGGTACCAGGGAAGTGGGGTCGTTGCTGTGGCTATACCTGACAATGTGGATTACAAACTTATGGGAATTGATAGAACTAGAGACAGAGCTAAGTGGTATGGTACCCTACCCACACCCAAAAGACTGAAATATGACATTGAAGTATTTTTCCAAGCATTTCCCAAAGCATTTTCTGCATATTAGGGCAAAGCCCGAAGGAGATTAAGGTCTTATAGTTCATGTTAAAATAACAGTGGAAAGACTATATAACCACCTTCTCCACATAAGAGTGGCCTCTGGCTACAAAAGGAAGACAGCTGGAGAAAAGAGCTAGAGAATTAGGGTCTGGTGAAAGTCCTCATCCCTAGATTGGGTGAAGGGAGGACCCACAGGGGAGTTGTGCTTGCCCAGCAAAGTCCCAGCTGGCTTGCTGTCTGGAATTCTGGAAAGCAAGGATGCAGAACTGAAGGTAACTTGGGAGTGCAGAGAGCAGAAAGGTTCTGAGCAGCATCACTTCACCTCCCATGGTCCAGTGGCTCTGGTGAGGAGGTCAGCTTTTCTTTGTCCTCAGGGTGGAGCCAAACATTAGCAGAGAGGGAAGCAAGGGCATCCACTGAAGGGTACTGGGTGAGGACTGACAACCAAGGACTCTTGGGACTGAACACAACTGAGCAAGCGCCAACATGGAAAGATGGCTTTGATTAAAAGATGGCTTTGGGGCCGGTGAGATGGTTCAGTGGTCTGGAGCGCCTGCTTGGGAGGGCTCAGGCGGCTGCGGGGACTGCAGTTCGATCCCCGGCACCACATGCTGCGCCAGCGCCACCACCGGGGCAGGCTGAGCCAGCCACAAAATAAATAAAGAAAGAAAGAAACAAACAAACACAACAAGAAAACAAATAAATAAATAAATAAAATTAAAAAAAAAAATAAATAAAAAAAAAATAAAAGATGGCTTTGATTATTTGTTTTGTTTTTTATGTATTTGGTACAGGGTCTCACTACAAAGTTCGGACTCATAATGATCCTCCTGTTTTTAGCCTCCCCAGTGCTGAGATTAGCAGAGAGGGAAGAGAGGGAAGGTGTGCACCACCACTCCTGGCCTCAGTGGCCAGCTCAGTGGGGCCGCTGGGATGGACTGAGTTCCATCCCAGTGGATGCAATGCAGGGCCGCTGAGACAGCAAGCCAAGTGCATCTGGATCCCCTTCCTCCCAACTCCAACACTATAGCAGTGGTAAGTCTTTGGTTCATGAATGCCAGTCTGAGAAGAGAGAAAAGGGTAAGATCTGGAATTGACTCCAGTTTTATTTAACCTGTTTGATTTGATCTATAAGTGACTCAGAGATGAATCTTCTGCTATAAGATGGAATGGGATGCAAGACAGAAATTATATAATGGAAAACAGATTCTTTCTCTGCACACAAGTTTGTATACTAAGCTACTGCATACTTGCACTATTAGGCCAAATCTTACCCGGAATGTATGGAGTGCAGAGTAGGACTCTATCATTTTTGTTTTGTTTTGTTTTTTATGTATTTGGTACAGGGTCTCACCACAAAGTTCGGACTCATAATGATCCTCCTGTTTTTAGCCTCCCCAGTGCTGAGATTAGCAGAGAGGGAAGAGAGGGAAGGTGTGCACCACCACTCCTGGCCTCAGTGGCCAGCTCAGTGGGGCCGGTGTGGCATGTGGTGCCAGGGATCAGACCCCAGTCCCTGCACTTGCCTCAGCAGATGCTTAATCCATTGAACTATCTTGCCTGCCTGGAACCTATCACTTTAAACAAATTCCTCAGATAAAGTCTGAGTACCACTCAGAATCTTCTTTGACCTTATCATATTTCTTATTTTGCTAAATGCTTTCTTTTGTCATTACCTGGGCCCCTTCACTTTTTCCAGGCTCCTTTTCATTTGATTTTTCCTTCCTTTTTGGTGCTATCAAGGCTTATATTATGGTTTATGTCTAGATGTCCCACCAAAGCCTCATGCAATCATGGGGCGGGGACTTCTAGAGTTTGAGACTTGAGTTATGATTCACTGGGATTATGTATTTTAGTACTCATGGGACTATGGATCTGAATACTGCTGGGATTACTTGTCTCTTGATCCACTGGGATTATGTGTTTTAGTACTGATGGGGTTATTGGTCTGAGTACAGCTGATATTACTGGTGTGGCCTAACGTGGATAGGCTAAGGCAGAGAGCCTCAATGTAATATAAAGAGAGACAGAGACAGATGTAGGCTGTTGCTCTCTGCGCCCTGGTTGGTCTCTTGCCTCTATCGCAATTGTTGCTGTTCTACTGCCATGAACTGGGTGCCCTCTGCCCTGTTCCACTCAGCCTTGGGCCAGCCAAATATGGACTGAAACCTCCAGCAACTGTGAGCTAAATAAACCTTTCCTTCCTTCATTTTGAGTGTCGGGTATTTGTCCCAGCAACAAGTAAAAAGTGACTAAGACAGAATTTGGTACCAGAGAAGTGCGGTCATTGCTGTGACTGACCTGACCATGTGGATTACAAGCTTTTGGGAATGGCTTATGGGAAGAGATAGGAAAGGTTCAGAGATGTCGCCTACAAGCAAAGCACTGGAAAAGCTTCGGCTGGGAGATTGTGGTCAGAACTCAGACCAGAAGACTGACAGAGGCCTGCCTATAAAGACCAAATTGAGGAGGTTTCTGCTGAGAAGGACAGCATTGGTTGTTGGACTCCAGATGATTTGAACAATGGATTAGCTGAAAGTCTGTCAGAATTTGCTCATGCCTAGAGACTTTGCCTAAGACTGAGATTAGGCATGGCGGACTGATTAATGTTTCAAGAGATATTTCAAAGCAGCAAACTATTAGGGCAGTGGCATGGTTGTTATTGGCGGCTTTTAGCCAGATTTATGTTGAAAATCAAGAGTAAAGAGCCAAGCAGGATGATTTAAAATATTGTGAGTTTGGCCAGGAAGGAAGCACCAGGAGAGCTGTGAACTGCAAAGATGGAGTTGAAAGGATCTCCATTGCTGGGAAGGAACCAGAGAATCAAAAAGATGGCCTAAGAGCATCACAAGAGGCAGCAGCTCTCCATCCTTTGCAGCCTCAGAATTGCAAGGGAGAGAGATTTTGCCTTGAGAAGAAAGCCACAGAGAGTCAAGTACCAGAATGGTGGCCGCAGCCAAACCAGGTTCCAAAATTGGGGTGGCATGGAGAATTTGTTTCTCAGAATCAGGGTCAGAGTGCTCAGCAATCTAGGCCCTCGCCCCCTATAGCCAAGAGAGAAGGAAGCCTGGCTACTGCTCCAGCTGGCAGCAACCCTTGGCATCATCCAAGTGACATTGGTTTTAGGCACATTCAGAATGCAAAAGTTGTTAGGTTAAGAAAGCTTCCACCTCGATTTCAGAAGAAGGCCTTGGAGGCCAGGCAGTGTGTCCCTGAGAGGGCAGTGTGTGAAGCAGAGAGTGAGAAGCCAATTCAGTGGAAACCTCAGAAGTTTGGAAAAGCCAGAAACGTGGATCATCTAAGAGAAACTGCAAAGAGGGAACAAATCTGGCCTAAGAGAGAAGCCAGGGGAGCTACCACCAAGAGTGCCGTAGGGGCGGAGCTATGTAAGGCCCTTGGAGCTCACAACTCAGTGCAGACTGCTCCAGATGTTCCAGTTACAACTCTGAGATTTAATGTTTACCCTGCTGGATTTTGGACATGTGTTGGTCCCAGTATTTTGTATTATCCTGTTGTTTGCAACATTTGGAATGGCAGTGCTTATCTTGTGCCTTTGAATGTTGGATCTGTTTAACTTTTCTTTTGTACAGGAGCTCACAGTTGAGAGTTTGCCTTGGATCTTAGAGGAGACTTGGGATTTGGACTTCTCAGCAATGCTGAAACTGTTGGGACTTTGGCAACTCTTCCAGATGGACTAAAATGTCTTTTGAACAAAGGGATGTACATGAGACTTTGGAGGTCCAGGGGTGGAATGTTATGGTTTATATCTAGTTGTCCCTCCAAAGCCTCATGCAATCATGAGGCGGGGACTTCTAGAGTTTGAGACTTGCATTATGATCCATTGGGATTATGTATTTTAGTACTGATGGGATTATTCGTCTGAGTCCAGCTGGGATTATTGGTGCGGCCTAAGGCGGATAGGCTGAGGCAGAGAACCTGAATGTAATATAGAGAGAGACAGAGAGACAAACTTTTGCTGTTGCCCTCTGCTGCCCTGGTTGGTCAGTTGCCTCTGTTGTGATTGTTACTGTTCCGCCGCCATGAACTGGATGCTCTCTGCCCTGTTCCACTCAGCCAGCCCAATATGGACTGAAACCTCCAGCAACTGTGAGCTAAATAAACCTTTCCTTCCTTCATTTTGAGTGTCAGATATTTGTCCCAGTAACGAGTAAAAAGTGACTAAGACAGCTTATAACCAGTTTGTTAAGCAGTCTCGCCTTCTTGCTTAGTTTGATGTATCCTATAGACTCAGGTGTCTGGGAATAAGTCAACAACTATCATATTGCAAAACCCTGCCCAAATCTTTCACCTACTTATTTCAGCAGTTAGCTGTCAGTTTTTCTCCTTTAAAGGTTTTAAGACCTTTACATCTTTATAAAATTTACTCATTTTGTGTTTTTAAAAAATTTGTAAAGTTGAATATTTTTATCTTTCTTGGAATTCATGGTGATTCATGAATCTGTGACTAGATATTTTTCAACAGTTTTTGGAAATTCTTAGCCATTTTAACACACTGCGGCATTTTATCTCTCCTCTGCTTTCAGCTAAAGTTACACGGGCATAAACCTTGTTCCTCATATCCCATATGTTTTACAAGCCAATTGTCAATTTTTCATCCTTTTCATGCTGTTCCAGATGCAATAATTTTTGTGCTATTCCCTGGTTTATTCTGCTTCAGCTACATTAACATACATAAAATTCTTGATATTAGGTCTCATAAGTAGGTATGTTAGTTTTTACACTTCCTTTTTATTTATTTATTTTTTTTTTTGTGCGACCGGGGTTCAAACTCACAACCTTGCATTTGCCAGGCAGGCACTTGTGCCACAGAGCTATCTCCCCAGCCCCTATTTTATTTTATTTTTAAAAAATTATTTATTATTATTATACAATAATTAATACATTGCACAATGTTGTCTTCATTATAGCAGTTCCAAATACAAGATGCAGACATGATTTCTTGTCTAAATATCATTAGTACAAATCTTTCTTTCATTGCACAAAGAGAAAGTAGCTGTACACATATTCCAATAGTCCATAACAGTAGTGGATTATCAGCTCATCTGGCATTATCAGGGGCTGTTGACTTGAGCCTTTTATAATTCAGCATATTAATATGGCTTTTGTTTTTACACCTCATGGTTGTACTTTTCTGCTGGATGGTTAAGACCAAGATAAAGCAAAACCTATGTCACAAAAAAATATGTAGCTTTTGTATCTGACAAGGTCAGTCAGGTCTGTCAGGGTTTGCCCTGAAACTGTGCACTGTAGTGTGCAGAACTTTTGTCAGCGTCAGCCATCTGGATGAATCATGGCCATTGCTTGACCATTTTGCTCTCTTTAGAAGCCTGAGAAAATGTTTTCTCTCCAAGTGACTCTCAGACACACTGTACATCATCGATCACTTTTCCTCTGTGGCCCCATAATCTCCTTGCACAGAAAATTTGGGACTCCACGGAATTATATGCTATTACAGTACAGGTTCTTTTATGTCCTGT
The DNA here is from genome assembly GCA_004027915.1 of Capromys pilorides. Lineage (NCBI taxonomy): Eukaryota > Metazoa > Chordata > Mammalia > Rodentia > Capromyidae > Capromys > Capromys pilorides. The sequence continues at coordinate 10,193 of PVKN010041811.1, forward strand.
GTTATCACTGACCTTGAAGGGCTAGGGTCAAAATATTTACTATACTTGTATCCCTTTCTCTTTTTTCTCTAATTATTTGGACTTCCAACTTAAGCTATTAACCATCCAGAAGAGAAAGTTTTTACATTTCTAAACTTCTAAATCATCAATATTTTAATTCCCTGAACTCATTAATCCTAGTTGTTTTAAAGTGCAGGTCTAGGCTAGGTATGTGATACACACTTATAATCCTAAGACTCTAGGAGGCTGAGGCAGGAGGATCACAAGCCTGGGCAATTTAGGATTGTAGATGCATAAAT